>CAJDSM010015841.1:36454-64833 GCA_903981925.1 Ostrea lurida
AATTTAGAGGCCCCCCCCCCCTTGGTGACCAAACTATTATTTTGTATAGATAAATTAACCTCTAAAAGTAACTTTGGCTTCATCCCAGTCCTTAAACCTATTTGGTATTTTTTCAACGACCCCCCCCTTTTCGACAAATCCTGGATCCGCCACTGTGCTCAATCTCATAAGTCCCAAATAGAATACCAAAGCAAGAGTTGGTCAAACACGGGACCTTGAACACACCAGAGGAGGGATCAGGTGCTTAGGAGGAGTACGCATCCCCCGTTGACCGGTCACATTCGTTGTGAGCCCATTTTCCTGATTATGTAAACGGAGCAATCTGTAGTCAATTCAGTATATGAAAAAAGGCTTAACAATTGCTATGAAACACATCAGACAGCATTTGACCCAATGACAGGTCACACTGCCAAACTGAATCATAATGGCCATAGCATTTACAAAAAAGCTGCCTTTAAAAACATGACTGTTGAAAAATATTCAACAACAGCTTATTTGTTAGTAGCCTGCTTCGATTGAAAAACTGATCACAAGCAGAATAAGGTCTTGTATATCGAATAAGTTGAGAGACATACACACCATATGCAGGTGATAGAGTTAGTTTGCCGTATATGTCAATGTTCAATAAAATATCCAAGTACAAAGCAGACATGGAAGACTGTATCAATTTACATAAAAGACACGGCTAGATATTTCTTTATGCAGATTTTTTAAAACAAATTCCGCCTCATAAGAAAACAAAAACAAAGTACACTAAAACATAATTCTTGCCAATCCAATTGCGACGGATTGACGGAAAATTTGATCCCCAAAGACAGCAAAGATAAGGAACTCGAGCATCGTTTTAATATCACCTTTTAGGTTTGTTTAGCAAAGTTATTTTGATTTTTTTTTTAAATCTAATAAAACAAGTTCCAATTAAATCTTAGGAATATTTTTCAAATCTTCACCAAAACTGGATCGATAGAGATAGTTTCTATTTTTGTAATGTGAATTGTCCTTCACTGTCATTTTAAAAGACTTACTGTAATAATCACAAACGGAATATAATGTCACAAAGAGTATAAAAATAATTACAATTGACTGGAATTATAAGTACCATCCTTCCATTTTGCAGTCATTGATCACTGTAGCCATTCACCATGTAAAAATAACGGGACGTGTACATCCGGTTCAACAACATTTTCATGCCACTGCCATGATGACTTCACCGGAAACACGTGTGAAGGTAAGCGCTCCAGGCATGCGTGGTATCATCACCAGATATCTACAATGGAACCTCAAGACAATATGGCAGTTCATACAAAAACTAGTCAATATTATTTTGAAATCCTAGATAGAGCACACAACATAAATGACTGATCAACAGGGAATGCTTACTTCTCATTGTTCGACCTCTGGTACACCCAAAGGTCAACATTTGCAATTTCCCTATCCAATCCATTAAACAATTCACTACATTGCTCACGTTATCTTCACTGTTATCTTAAAAAAGTGAATATGCAAGAAGAAAAATGATTTGTGCTTTTTTCAATCAAATACAAGTAGTTTAAAATGTTTAAACATTTACTGTTCAATTTCCAGTCGTCGATCACTGTGCGCCTTCACCATGTAAAAACAACGGCACATGCACATTCGATACAACAACATACTCTTGTCAGTGTGAACATGGTTTTCTGGGAAGCACGTGTGAAGGTATGCTTTTAACAATGTCTGGTTTCACCATCAGAAATTTGGAAAGTCTAAACAAACATTTGACATTCTTGCAATAATATTTAAAATAATTACGAATTTATTACGGGTTTTTACCCGTGGGGATATGTCCTCAGCATCCCCTTGCGTGTCGTAAGAGGCGACTGAATGGGGCGGTCATTCGGATGAGACCGAAAAAACCGAGGTCCCGTGTCACAGCAGGTGTGGCATGATAATGATCCCTCCCTGCTCAAAGGTCCTGAGTACCGAACATAGGCCTAAACTTTGCCGCCCTTCACCGGCATTGGTGACCTCCCTATATGAGTGAAACATTCTCGGTGGGACATAAAACAATAAATAATCAATGTTACGGGTTTTTCAGTTTATCTGATTAAAATTTTGAACTCATGATTTGTGTGCCCTGTGAGTATGGAATGTATACTGGTAATACGAAAGGCATGTTTTAGGGTCCGTATTAATTGTGCATTGTTTAAAGAGTAACGAAATTGATTAAATCCCATTATATCATTACATCACTGTTATACCTTCAAAACATGTACGGTGTACTCCCTTGCATTGAATAAGCTTACAATTAACAAATTTGAATATTGAATAGAAAATAAGTCCTTCATATTATTTATATAGTTAAACATTGTATATATACGGAGACCCTGTATAACAAATGTATTCTATATTGGTGACAAAAACTACGAAGAAGACGAAAGTGGTCAATTTTGTAACACTTATAATAATCATGGATTCCTTGACATACAGGGATTGCTCACACACCAATCGTAAACGTTCGAATTTTACTAGTCGTGATTTACGACCAATATTAATAGTAACTATACGAGTGTTCCGGGCTGTCGTAAGTGCTCCTACATGCACGTAAACGAGCAATATCCCTGCCAAGCTGCTTCTGCCTGGCAACATTTTGTGGTAGCATATAAAATGGCGAAGTAACAATGTATTAAACGTAATCATAGTCCCAAAAAACACATACAAAATCGAGTGTAGGGCATCACGGACCTCCAACAAAAGCGAAGGCAGGATCAGGTGCCATGGAGAAGTAAGCATCCTCTGCTGACCTGTCACGCCCGCCGTGAGCCCGTGGTCTAAACAAAAGTAAACGGGGTTACCCGTCGTCAAATCTAGCACGAAAAGGACATTCTAACAAAGGGTATGACACAAATCAGTGAACATATGACTTAGTGAAAATTTGTAATCACAAACAAGGTCATTATAGTGACCGTAGAATTTGCGAAATGATGACTTTAAACGAGATTCGTTATAACCCTGCAACATAAACTTTTTGGTTAGTAGTTGGTATCGCTTTAAAAAATCACCTTATGCATGGCATGCCCTTGCGTATCGAATCAACTTAGAGACATACACACCGTAAGCAGGTGATAGTGGTACATTACTACATAGAAAAGGAAAGTTGACGATTGCAAAGTCAAAGTCATCACGTTTATCATATAATGTAGTTGTCAGTCTGCCATTAGAGTCAATATTAAGTAAAATATCCAAATATGAAGCACATCTGTCAGATTCTGTGGTGTCCTTTATTTCGAGTTCGTCAGGATATATCAAATGGACATAATTATGAAAATTATGATTGTTAATTGATAAGACATCGTCTATATACCTATATGTAAGGTTGAAGGACACGGCAAGTGGTTTTTTGTTTTTGTTTTTATCCGTAACAGTTTTTTAAAAAAATCTGCTTCGTATGAATATAAAAATAAGTCTGCCAATAAGGGGGCACAATTAGTGCCCATAAGAATGCCAACAGATTGTTGGAAGACATGATCTCCAAAGACTACATAAATATTATCTATAAGAAACCCAAACATGCTCTTAATATCTACTTCAGAGTACTTGTGTGGGCAATCAGTGTGGTTTCTGACAAAATATGTATCTTGTTTCCCAAAGACCAGAAACTTGTATTTTCGGGTGCCGCTTTTGTTCAAAAAGCAAATTTTATTTTATTTAATTAATTATGTTTGTTGACACTGTCGAGTCAAAAACAAAGAATTTGAAAAGTAGCATAGGAAATTTTATCGAGGAATGGGATTGCACATTATTTCCATATCCATTATAGTTCTGGTCATTACTCGTTGCCTACCAATGTTCATGTTATTATTAAAAAAAAGCGATTAAAGACGGAAGAAATTTTCTATCTCCTTCTTTTAATCAATGGAAGTTGTTTTAATTCTTATAATACATATTTGTAATTTTGCAGCCATCGACCACTGTGCCACTTCGCCATGTGAAAATAACGGGACATGTACTTCCGGTTCAACGACCTTCTCATGTCAGTGTGCACATGGTTTTATGGGAGACGCGTGTGAAGGTAAGCGTTTTAATATATGTGACATCGTAACTAGATACTTACGCGTGCATCTATAAATGATATTTTAACATTCTTACAAAATATTTTTAGAACAATCTAAACTCGAAACTATTTTCCATTACATCCTTTATCCTGGTCATACTATTAATATGTATTTAACTAAAATTCCGCATTGATTACTTTTAAACGTTGCAAATCTTTACTTTTAAAACAAGCAGAATGACGAATGAATAATAGGAGATCTTCTCCCTTGTGTTTGAGACGTAAAGGCAAAGACAATGAACAGCGATCAATCTCATAAGTCCTAAATAGAATACAAAAACAATAGTTGGGCAAACACGGACCCCTAGACACACCAGAGGTGGGACCAGGTGCCCAGGAGGAGTAAGCATCCCCTGTTGACCGGTCACACCCGCCGTGAGCCCATAGTCTTGATCAGGTAAATGGAACAATCCGTAGTCAAATCAGTGTGTGGTATGCACATTAGTGTATAAGGTGCTGCTTGACGTGTTTCATACCATTTCCTGGTACTGTATGATGTAAAAATTACATACCAACAACAGATTACTTAAGTTATTCATACCCACCTCTGCTGTTTCCAGGCGTCCGTGCTTGTCCTAAAATTGCGTAGCCTTTAATGGAGTTACATGTATCAGATTGTTATCTTCACATTTTCGGTGTGTTTCATAGCCATTGTTAAGTCGTTTTTCACACACTGATTTGACTACGGATTGTTTTGTTTACCTGATCATGACTATGGGCTCACGGCGGGTGTGACCGATCAACAGGGGATGCTTAATCATCCTAGACACCTGATTCCGCCTTTGGAGTGTCCATGGGTCCGTGTTTGCCCAACTCTTGTGTTTGTATTCTATTTGTGACTTATGAGATTGATCAATGTTCGTTATCTTTGCCTTTTTCTTTACCTTTCCAATGCAGGGTTCAATGTTTATTGTTTTCATATTTTCGTTATATTTACCTTACCATAGCTTAATTCACCGTTTATTATCTTTACCTTTCCACTACATGATTCACTGGTCTTTATCTTCACTTATTGATGTAATCCTTTATATAAATATGGCGGAACCAGTCTCAGGTTCTGCTTATTCTGATAGAAGAATTCGGTCAGAGGAAATTATTATTTTTGTTTTAAACTTACAGATATCGATTACTGTGCAGCTTCTCCATGTAAAAATAACGGAACTTGTTCATCCAGTCAGACAAAATTTTCATGTCAGTGTGTGGATGGCTTTATTGGAGACACGTGCGAAGGTATACATTTTAGCTATTTTTTTTAAACACAATGCACGTATCATTTGTCCCGGGACCCTCGTTTGACAATTATCTATATTTTGTATTCTCCTAGGATTTACATATTACAATTTACCATTGAGTCAAATGCTTTGTGATGTGTTTCATGGCCATTGTTAAGCCGTTTTTCACACACTGATTTGACTGCGGACTGTTCCGTTTACCTGGTCAAGATTATGGGCTCACGGCAGATGTGACCGGTCAACAGGGGATGCTTACTCCAACTAGGCACTGATCCCACCTCTGATGTGTCCAGGAGCCTGTGTTTGCTCAACTCTTGTTTTTGTATTCTATTTGGGATTTACGAGATTGATCACTGTTCGTTATCTTTGCTTTTACATTGATCACTGGAATTACAAGATTGATCACTGCTTGTCATCATCATTTGAATGCAATTTCTTCTTTCCTACAGATTGAAAAATTTGAACACGATAGAGCAATTACAATTATGCTTAAATAGAATTCAAACTGGGCTGATAATGGCGGCTTTGAATTCTTTAAGTCTTGTGTGTAATTATCTAATTGATTTAGATGACATTCTTATCACCCTTGTAGATACATTCATTAACTCCCCTCACAGAGCAACTTAGTAAAAGTTCACGATGGTCCTAACCAAAAGACGTCGCAAATCCAGGAGAGTCCTTGTTAGAATAAGCCCCCAAAACACCATTATTTTAAATTCAACTTATCACCATATTTTCATTTCTTGCAAAATTAAAACTGCAATGAATGATATATCAAAATTATGATCATGTTTTAATAATCAGAATGTCAAATTGCAATCATATCCTTGTTAAAAATAGAAAACTCACAAAGAATACCCCCGCCACTCACATATTTTATGCTCACTTGAGTCACTTTAGTTTGAACAAGGAAGATATGGCCCGGACAGAATTCCATGTTTAAAAAACCTACAATTTTGACTTTGAGATCAAGGTCAAGGTTATACAGAGGTCATGAATGTACGTCACACATCATCCCATGGTGATACATCCTCTTATGGTGAGACACCCACATGTCAAATATAATCCAAGTTATAGAATTATATCTCATATAAAGGCCATGAATGTATGCGACACAACCTCTCATATTGATACATCCATATGCTAGTTATGGTATTCCTACGTCTAAGAACAGCATGAGTCGAACATTCAAATATCACTCACTGAATGCATCTGTGGTGATTTAAACTCCAATCTCCAAATTAAGGTGATTAAAGGGACACGGACATGTTTTGAGCTAAATTTTATATTTGCATTTCTTAATGTTTAAAATGTTTAACCAAGCTATTTCTAATAGTCAGCAAAAGTTTGAATGTCAGTTGTTAAGTTACAAAGCAAGATACAGCGCCTGCAATTCTTTGTTATGTAAACAAGTCTCGTGCCTTTTTTTTTTTTACATAAAGATTGCTTCACCGAAAACACCATATTAAAAAAGAATAAGATGTCAGAAACTCTGGAAACTGTTTAATTGTGTTGAAAAGAAACTTGTAATCTAAAAAAATCTGCTTTATACGGAACGTATACTAGCATATTCAATATAGGTAAACAAAAACATGCCTCAAGCCTTATTTACATAATGAAGAATTGTAAGTGCCGTATCTCACTAATAATTCAACAAATAACGTTCAAATTTTTCCTGATCATTAGACATATCCAAAGTGAGCATTATAAACATTAAAAATGGAAATCTAAAATTCGAACATTTTGAACTCAAAACGTGTCTATGCACCTTTAAGCTTCAGGGTGATTTCTATTACCATCTGCATGTCTCAACTTAGTTAAGATTTATCTTTGCTGCAGCCCAAGCTTGAATATGACTGTGAATGCCTGTGAAGAAACTTTAAGAAGAAGAATTTTTGAAAAGTTTGAAAGAACGTAACAAACCCAAACCACAGATCGACACCATTGATCTTTATATGTCCATGAAACTTAGCCTGACATGACTAATCTACTTGTTGGCCAAGCTACCGACCTCACTTCTCACGTCGACCAAGTTGATGACATTGACTTTGTTGAATGAAAACGTGGCACTTCTTGATGCTAGACAGATCCATATAAACTTTTATAGACAGCAGAGTAGGAAGTTCCAGACGGAGCAAGCAGAGGGAATGGTCAAAAGAAGTAGAATAGAACTCGATCCGGCCCAGAAGTAAAGCTAAAAATGACAATCAGGCAAACCTGGAAGGCTTTGATTTTCAGTTTCATTTCTCCAAGAATCCTGAATCTTTTAGGCATTCTGGAAATGCCCAATCAAAACAGGAATGTCTTGGGAATGACTGAACTTTCAGGAATTTCCTGAGAATTACATAGATTCAGATATACAACGTTTCATTATACAAAATCAAAGGCATCTCATCGATTTGCTATTATTAAAGGACAAAAGATCGAGTCCATAGTTACTCTGGTATATAGTGGTATAGACAACTGAAACATGAAATTGATTGATATTCATTTTACAGACATCAATCATTGTTTCTCTTCTCCATGCAAAAATGGTGGAAATTGTACTTCCGGGCCAACATCGTTTTCATGCCAGTGTGTAGGTGGCCATCTCGGTGATACATGTGAAGGTAATACCTGATATACTAAACAAAATGTTCATATACCAACCACTTTCTTTAACAATTAAAAATGTGCTATAGAAATAGTTACGAGAATTCTTATATTTCAGTATATATACTTGGTCATCATTTAATTGGCACCTTCTCAAATTCAACAGATCAGATTTTGCGTTAGACATCTTCGGAATTCATTCTAAATTCTCACCCTGTTCAACTAGTTCACTCACATATTACAAACCAATCCACGCACTGATATAAATCATACACGGTACCAATTTTGATCCACCAGATGCGCATTTCGACAAATTACATGTATGTATCTTCGGTGATGCTCATACCGAAATATCGGAAATACGAAACATGAAATTAAAACTTTAAAGAGCTGAACAGTGTAGTGCCAAAGATTGGAGCTAAATACCTTGAAGGATCAGAACTATGCCTGGGGGAGATAATCCTTAATTTTGAAATAAATTTCTAATTTTACCACAGCAATTAAATATATATCCGTGTTGATGCAATTTCCAGTTTGATAAAAATATCCTGATGTAGTTTCTTATTGATGTTTGCAGTAAGCAACCTATAGAATTTATCTCTTATAGCTTTAAAACAAAACTGAACGTTTATAAATGGGTGCCGCCATTATTGTGCCAATATATGCTGCATGTCAAGTAAACCTATAATGGTATCTTCAAAATTGAAAAGGTCCAGATGTACTCTCAGATTCTTTGATCGGTTGCCAATAGTAGAATCACTTGCATATTTATCGATAATATTTAGATAAGTTTGCTGAGATCAACCGTGGGTATCCGATGATGGGAATCCAGTGAAGTTAAGATAATACATATTGATCCATTCTATTCCTATCAATTTTGCAGAGGGTCCATTTAAGAGTTGCATGGAGATCTTACAAAATGTCAATAGCACGAGAGGACAGGATGGGAAGTATACGATCGTTGTAGATGGACAGTTAAAGATAGTGTACTGCGACATGACGACGGACGGAGGAGGATGGACTGTGAGTTTATTTTAATGTTTTCCGTACTGTAAAGGGAAAACTATTCGCTTGGGTTTTTAATTTTCCAATATTTGTGATCACATTAACGATCGCGAAAAGAAAATAGTCGCGGTGCTGTTCAAAGTATTTATGGTATGAATTCATCAATTCGAAAGGGTTTATTCGCAAAATTTAAAACCGATTGATGTGAATTTGGAAATTTTAGCCTTGTGAAATTAACACCATCTATTGTAATAAAAAAAACTCCATATACACGTTACAATGTGTCGCTCCTCTTAGGAAAACATCCCAAGGGTTCAAACCTATATATCAACGTCACAAGATGGCGATTAGAATATATCGTGGAATTATCAATCCAGTCTTTAAATTTTAAATTTCACCCATCTAGAAAAGATACAAATCAAGAAATACACTTGGGTCTGTACTATGATGGAAGTCCCAATTTGGGAGTATGAGAAATATTTTCAGAAGTGGATTGATCTTCTAAATGTTTATCAAGGCTCAAGGTGGGTACTTTGAAGGGAAGAGACACATAAAAGAAGAAAAGATTAATAAATGTGAATGAAAACAAACAAGTGTCATTATTATTTGAATGTATATAATGAGGGTATGCTGTTTCACATTTATAATAAGATAAATTTAAAGACAAAGATAACGAACAGTGATCAATTTCGTAAGTACCAAATAAAATACAAAAAGAGGAGTTGGGCAAACACGGACCCCTGGACACACCAGAGGTGGGATCAGTGCCTAGGAGGAGTAAGCACCCCCTGCTGACCAGTTACACCCGCCTAGAGCCCATTAATTGTCTTGATCAGGTACACGGAGTAATTCGTAGTCAAATTAGTGTATGAAAAACAGCTTAACAATTGTTATGAAACCACATCAGACAACAGTTTACTGCCACATTGGCAGAATAAATTGTTGTAACGGCCATATCATTTACGAAATGCTGGCTTTCAATGTGACTGTTGAAACCCCTGCAACAACAACTTGTTTGTAAGTAGTCTGCCTCAATTCAAAAACTGATCATACGCAGAACAAGCTCTTGCATATCGAATAAGTTAAGAGACATACACACCATATGCAGGTGATAATGGAATATTGCTATATAAGTATGGAAAGTGCACGTTGGAAAAGCTGAAATCGTCCCGTTTATCATAAATTGATTTTTTATCATATTTTTATTATTTTTTACTGTTTAGAATGCTAGGGTATTTCTAATGATCAGAATAAATTTGAATGTCAATTGTTGAGTTACAGGTGAGATACGGTTCCCACAATTCTTCGTTCTGTAAGCAAGGCTCGTGCCATGTTTTTGTTTACATAAAATGGTATGGGAAGGTTTTTAGAATGATATCTAATTAACATAATACAGAATTTCATTTGGTTATGCACATATATACCCTATATATCCTATGATTCGTTTGGTGTAAAGGCAAAGATAACGAACAGTGATCAATCTCGTAAGTCCCAAATAGAATGTAAAACAATAGTTGGGCAAACACGGACCCCTGGACACACCAAAGGTGGGATCGGGTGTCTAGGAGGAGTAAGCATCCCCTGTTGACCAGTCACACCGTGAGCCCATAATCTTGATTAGGTAAACGGAGCAATCTGTAGTCAAATCAGTTTATGGAAAACGGCTTAACAAATGCTACGAAACACATCAGACAGCATTGACTCAATAGTAGGTCATACTGGTAAACTAAATCGTTATAATGACCATAGAATTTATGAAATTTTGCCTTTAAACGTGACTGTTGAAACCCCTGCAACAACAACTTGTTTTTAACAAAAACTGTTCATACGCAGATACTTGATATTTCTTCAATTGCCTAGGACAAATATGAGATATCCCTTTTCTCTTTTTATACAGGCCATCCAAAGAAGAAAAGATGGAACTACCAATTTCGACCGACTTTGGGCCGAATACAAACGAGGATTTGGAGATCCACCTAAAAACTACTGGATAGGTTAGATTACCACTTTTTTGGGACACATTACCTTTTACCCCACTGGCGTCGTAAATGATAAAAGAAATTGAAATTTACCAACCTTCCTTTCTAATCTTACACTTTTGATCTTACACCGTTTGTTGAGGTATCTTTTCAAAACAGTTTACCACACAGGAAATCGTACTGTCAACTTCCGGTTATTTAAAAACTTTTCAATTTTGTATTTTTCAGTTTCATATATCTCATTTATGAATACAAAAAGGCGAAGTTAACATTGTGTCAAACGTAATCATAATCCAAAAATCTAGTGTTTGACCTGAATTTTACATTTAATATAGACACTATAAATTCGGATACTACAAATATCTATGGTGTCGTGGAAAGTGTTTGTCTCTTCCGGTTGTGTGAAGAGACATTTACAAATTCGCATTGTTTTCTCATTTTCTTAACATTGAGTTAAAGGGGCATGGACACGTTCTGAGCTAAAAATGTTCAAATTTTAGATTTCCATTTTTAATGTTTACAATGCTCACTTACGGTATTTCTAATGGTCTGCAAAAATTTGAACGTCATTTGTTGAGGTACAAGTGAGATACCGCACCTACAATTCATCACTATGTAAACAAAGCTTGAGTCATGTTTTTTGTTTACCTACATTGAATATGCTAGTATACGTTCCGTTTAAAGCAGATTGTTTCATTTTACAAATTCAGTCTGAACACAATTACACAGTTTCTAGTGAATCTCACATCTCATTTTGTTTTAAACATGGTATTTTCTGTAAAACAATCTTTATGTAAACAAAAACAAGGCTCGAGCCTTGTTTACATTGTGAAGAATTGTAAGTGCTGTATCTCTCTTGTAACTCAACAAATGACGTTCAAATTTTTGCTGACCATTAGAAATACCCTAAGTGAGCAATGTAAACATTAAAAATGGAAATCTAAAATTTGAACATTTTTAGCTCAGAACGTGTTCATGACACTTTAAGACAAAAACTTGAAACTTGCATGGATATAATTCATGCTAGAATTTCTGTCAACATGTGTTCCGGTCTTCATAGGAAGTGGCAGATATACTTACTATTTCCAGATTTTTTTCTGCAAGATTTCTCAACTTGTATTGAATATGCTAATTACTTACATGTATTTCTGATATGGGTCTGTGCTTTTTGTCCGCCACTTCAGAGCATCACAGGTAATGAAAAATACATGTAATTGCTGCACAAAATATTTCGATTATTTGTTCTCTGGTTTTTTGGGGGGGTTATTTGTTAGGTGTTTTGTTTTTTTTGTTTTAGCTGGGTTTTTTTTCTATTGTTAAGTTAACTTTCTCAGAGATATTTCATCAGGCAATTGTGAACGGGAAGTAATGTAACGGAAGATCCCCCTATTACTTGTAATGAATGTCTAGTTATTTTTACTATTATCATGGTCTTTCTAGTTATTGCACTGTTTATATATTGCCAATACCAGTTCTCAGAATTTTAATGAAACTTGCAGGGATAATAGAGGATGAAAATACCCCCGAGCCGATTTTTTTTTGTTGGTCATTTTGTTTACGAAATTCACGTCCATTTTTTGATGATGTCAGATTTCCGCTTTTAGGTCAACTCAGGTGACCTATTGCATTTTTAACTTCTTCTTGATAACTGTCATTCCAATTTGTTTTCAAACTTGGTATGAGGAATCTTTTGGACAAGGGGCTCATAAATTGTAATTTCTCCAACCCCAACCCCTGTTTCGCCGGTAAAAGCAAAGTTACATGGATGTGTTACATGTATATTCGCCTTTTCTTAGATGTTTCAATATGTTTCTGTATATACATGTGTGTGTGACCTGTGAACAAACACTATTGTTTGTAAAAACAGTTAATGCTGATACAATATTTTGGAGGCTTTTAAAAAGGGGGAGAGGGGGGATGTACATCAAAGTATTATGGTTGCTTGTTACGATCTGGTATGTTGACTAAATTTACGCTCCCTCCCCCTTCTTGCCCACTATCATGCATATTTATAAATATACGTTAGATACATGTATATGTAAATTCTTTCATACATATATTTTGATATTTTCCTATCTAGATTTATGCAAGTTTGACATCAGCGTCACATTTTATATACGTGTAGATCTATTTGAGAAAACGTAAAATTTTAAAACTTCACATGGACACCTCGTATACTGACACAATGGATTTTTAGTAAGCCAGCATCTTTACAGTTGATATTTTATCATGATTGTTCTTGTTCATCCATATCAGAAATTAGATTGGGCGGTTTATAATCTAATGCTGACTTGAGACATCAAACGATTACATATTTACCATCTCTCTCTCTCTCTTTCTTCTCTCGTCTCTCTGCTGCTCTCCTGCGGTTCTCTCTCATACTCTCTCCTCTTTCTCTCTCTTCTCTCTTCGGGTGGAGGTTACATGACATTCTAATACTTGATATTCAATGGAAACCAACAAACCATTACGCACAATGCACATTGAGACTGAAAGATTGCGTAGACATTTTGCTTTGAATGTTGTAACAAAAGCTGTAAATCCGCTTAATTATTTACCTGGCTTTTTCAACTGTGACGTCCTGCCGTCAGTACGTTAGATTTCGAAGGTGTAGACGGTGATGTCATAGCTAATATTGGAGTTGTACACATAGCATAACGGATGTACAAAGGTATACGACTAGTCAGACTAGAGCTCGACTGTACAAGATCAAAAACTTTGATAAAGATGGAAAAGCAGCGCGTGCAGGTTCACGCAATATGCCATTTACGTTATAACTATCCGTCTCTACCTTAACAACACCCTTTGTGAGATTGAAATGATAATCTTCTTGTGTATATGAATTGGAAAAATGAGCATTTTTTTGAAAGAAGATAACATGTTAACATGTGAACAAAAAGACTTCATATTGAAATATGAGACTCTCAGTGTGGGCTATGATACTCAGGTTACCGTTAAGGCCTGTGGGCCTCTTGTTTAAAGACAATATGTCCATGAGTTTTCTCAAAAACGGTAAGAGATAAAGTAGTAAAAGTTTCAGGGATGATAGGTCTCAATTACTAGACAAACTTTATGGAGTTGAAAGTGACAGCGTGGCTTTCGATCGCCACAGGAAATGATAATAGAAATCGACATTTTGAAACATTTCTTTTAAATCGAAACCTGTACCGCTTTATTATGTCTCTTTTGATATATCAAAAACAGTTAAACCCACCCTAAATCGAACCGTTCACTTCCGGTTATTTCAAAAACTTTAATTTTTTTCATGTTTTTAGTACCACAAATCTCGCTGATAAATATAGTGTTTGATTTGATTTTAACACATTTTGTTAACAGCATCAATAATCAAGTAAAGACCAACATTTTGGTAAAATCTTCCGGTCACGAGTTATGGCCTTGACAATCTTAAATATTCCCTTCCCTCAATAATGTGTAAAGACTGATACTTGAAATTTGCAGGGATGATTGGCCTAGTGTGATATGTTAGCCCAATTGGGTTAGACGTATAAGCCTCACTTACGGTTGTTATTTGAAATGATGAACAGAAATTAAAATTTTGAAAGAAATTCTTTTACATCGATTTTTTACAACTTTATCTGCTTTCGTTTGAAGTATCACTTTTGGTCACAAGAAAGATTTCGTTCTCTCATTATCATTGCCATAAATTTCAATTATGATTCAAGTGTGTGACTTGAATTCAACATATATTGTAAACATAATAAATGTTTAGAGGATCTGGAAAATACTTTTTAAAATTTACTTCCGGCCAAGAGATATCTTGTCAAAAATTCAAAGGTTTTCACATTTTCTAAATTTTGATTTAAGACAGACAAGCAAAACTTGCAGGGATGATATACTTTGTACGCCAGCCCAATGGGGTTAAAATTCCTGTTACCACTTCCGGTCTGCACCGAAATTAATAAAAGAAAGAAAACTTTATTTAAACTGAAGCTATGCCACTCTGTTTAATCTTTTTGAAGAAAACAGTTTGAAAAATATTTCTCATTTTCTAATTTTTAGTTTCACTTATACTTAACGTAAACAATATACATATCAATGTGTAGCGCATGATTAAAAAGGTTATTAATGTTGTTTCGTCATTCAAAAATTCAATTTTCAGTCGAGAAAATTTAGATAATGCTTTCTCATTTCCCAGTCGCGACCCTCATTTTGAATTTGTAGGGATGATATAATAGCGATAGTCCATGCTAAATATTATGTGAGTGAGTTTGTCCGTCACTTTCTGTATACATCGGAAATGGGCAGAATATGGGATTTCCGGATTTTTTCCTTCACTATTTCTCAGATATGAATTGATGGAGTTTTCACAGACTTCTGATATTGATCTGCCATTATCATCCACAATTTCTGGTCGTGAGAAGAAGTGATGAAATATACTTCTTATAAAGAAGATTTCGATCATTCTTTCCCTGTTTCATTTGACGAACATTTTCAGAGAAATTCAACCAGGAAGTTGTAAACCGGAAGTGCTGTTACGGAAGACCTATTTATTTCTTCAATATCGCAATGGGTTTTTAATTATTATCATTATTATTATTATTATTCAGTCTTTACTATACAGGAAATGATGCAATCCACAGTATGACTAAGGCGAATGATCAAGAGCTTTTGGTGAATCTCGTGGGCTTCAAAGGCGACAGAATATTTGCTCGGTACTCCACATTCTACATCGGGTCGGAGACCACTAAATACAGACTCACTGTGGCCGGATATTCTGGAACGGCCGGTATGTTCTACTTGTTATTCTGACATATCACAATGAGTCAATCTAGTTTGTCAGTAAGTTGCCGATAAGTTCCTAATTTAATGTTATATCATATGTTCAATAGGATAAAAAGTTATAAAAAAAACAAAAACAAAAGATGTTGAAGGCTGATAAATAATATACGGTACCAATTTTGATGCACCAGATGCGCATTTCGACAAATTATGTCTCTTCAGTGATGCTCAAACCGAAATGTTGGAAATTCGAAATATATATGAGATAACAATAATTGGTATGGACCCTGTTGACTAATTCTCTTCAAGTAATGCTAATTTGCTTAAATAAATTCCCTCACCAAGAAATAAAATAAAACTAAGCCTATGGACTAAAAACAGAAGAATATGTGTTGTATTTTATTTCGAGTTCGACAAAACAGCATATGCTAGTCTAAATAGTATGTTTCTAATTATTATCAAGTGAACTTGAGCGAACAAGTGGAGAGACCGAAGAGTAGTCAGTACCCATTCCCCCAAATAAATAGATAAATAAATGCAAACACGGACCTCTGGATACTCCACGGCTAGAATCAAATACCCAGGTGTCGTAACCACCCTCCTACAAAATGCGATAGAAAAATTTCAGTAGAATCTTTATTATGATAATCGACTTTTTGATTGACATTAATGTTTGTGATAGCTGTATATTATATGGACAATGTTCTGTTGTAGGAGATGCCCTTCACGCGTACCACAATGGAAGACAGTTTACTACACGTGATCAAGAGCATGATTCGTTTTTGCATGGTAACTGTGCAGCAAGTCTAGAAGGGGGGTTCTGGTACAACGATTGTGGCCGCACCAATCCGAACGGGAGGTATCCGACTGGTGCCTTTTATGACGGGAGTCTCATGAATTGGATACCTTGGAAATTTGAAACTTTGAAGGAGACTGAATTCATGGTTAGGACTAAAGGTAGAAAATAAACTTATGAAAGATTATGTTGTTTTCCTTTCCACTAGTCCTCCTTTAGGCTCCTTTTAAAATTTTCAGTTATAAACAAAAGTGTCCTTAATAAACATGTATAAACAAAAAAGTATTCCCGTGGGAATCCGGATACGAATATGTCCCTAGTACCCCTTGCTTGTACGAAAATACTAAATGGGAATAGGGGTATACGTATTAAGGTGGGACCAAAACGGTCAGTGATTGAATGTGTTAGCAATCTTCTTCTTGATCACTATAATTCCAATTCTTTTCAGACTGACTATGAAGCACCTTTGTGACAAGGGGTGCGTAAATTGTAAATTTCAGGATTCTTGCACCCCAGGGGTATTAGGGGTGGGGCAAAAGCTGCCAACGAGTGACATCTTTTAAAATTGTCTTCTCTAAAACTGTACATGTCTAAATAAAAACTAAATAGTATTACATAGTGATATAAAGAGGGAAGACTTATATCAAAATTAAAAATTGGGTGATTCCCAGAGTAAGGGTTGTGAAACCAGGGCGGGTCCAAACTTGGTATCAGTAGTGTTTACTGTAAACATTTGAAAAAAACATCCTCTTGAATGATATTCATATTAATTTGAAACTAAATGAACCTTTAGAATAAGCAGGGAACTTTTTATCATAATTACACCCTCTGCAAAAGTAGGAGGGGTTGTTCCATTGAAAGCTGGTTGTCCATCCGTGTATGTAGTCTTGCGTATTTTTACTATGCAAATAGACATAATAATATCAAGAAAGTGATTATGTATATATTATATATATAATTATATATTGTATTTAGGAAAGGATCTGTCAGATTAAATTTTCAAAAAATTGACTGCATCAAAACGTATGATTTCTCCACACTTTACACAACAATTCCTCACGATAAATTAAATCTAGGCTTTTTCAGATTATAGACAATTGCTTTTTAAAACAAAAACTGCACCCGAAAATAACGAATTTCTAGTCGTTGGAAACAAGACACATATTTTGTTAGAAACACTCTGATTGCCACACAAGTACTCTGAAGTAGATATTAAGAGCATGCTTGCTTGGGTTTCTTATGATAATAAATTTATGTAGTCTTTGGAGACCAGGTCTTCCAACAATCCGTAGGTATTCTATGGGCACTAATTGCGCCCCCTTATTGGCAGACTTTATTTTATATTCATATGAAGCAGGAGTTGTACAGAAACTGTTAGGGATAAAAAAAAACAAAAAACTTGCCGTGTCCTTAACCTTACATATAGGTATATAGATGATGGTGTTTCAATTAACAACATAATTTTCACAATTATGTCCATTTGATATATTCCGAAGAACTCGATAAAAGGACACACAGAATCTGACATATATGCTTCATATTTGGATGTTTTACTTAAACATTGACTCTAATGGCAGCTGACAACTACATTATATGATAAGCGTGATGATTTAACTTTGTAATCATCAACTTTTCTTTTCTATGTAGTAATATACATTATACCTGCTTATGGTGTGTATATCTCCCAGTTGATTCGATACGCAAGAACATGCTATGCGTATGCGGACTTTTTAAGCGAGGCCAACTACCAAACAAAAAGTTGATGCTGCAGGGTTAACGAATCTCGTTTAAAGTCATCATTTCGCAAATTCTACGGTCGCTATAATGACCTTGTTTGCGATTACAAATTATCACTAAGTCATATGTTGACTGATTTGTTTTATACCCTTTGTTAGACTGTCATTTCCTACTAGATTTGACTACGGGTAATCCCGTTTACTTTATTTTGACTAAGGGCTCACGGCGGGTATGACCGGTCAGCAGAGGATGCTTACTCCTCCATGGCACCTGATCCTACCTTCGCTTTTGTCGGAGGGTCCGTGTTGCTCTACACTCGATTTTGTATATGTTTTTGGATTATGATTACGTTTGACACATGTTACTTGCAATGTTAACTTCGCCATTTTGTATTATATCAATAAGACATCGGTTTGGCAGTCAGACCCTTTCATGGACCGTTGCCCACAAAAAGACAGTCATTTCAGGAGTTTACATGTTGTTTTTCAATCACCTCCTGGTTAATTTGGTTATTGCCATGTTCAGGTAATTTATGCTCACCATGGCATTTTTTGGCGAGGCAGTATTAGCCCTTTCCGCTATTTACTCTGTCAGTTTCCCCTACCTAATATTTGGTATACGACGTCATATCTTTGTATTGTTTCATCTCGACTGACTTTTTTCAGCAGAGTCATTGTCTTTAAACTTTGATAAATTCTATGCTGGAATTTTCACTGATGATGACATTTTTTTAGTGTGGATCTTTAAAATAATAACTTATATCGATCTCTAGTTTATTTACTTTCTACGCACATTTATGAACAGATGGAAAATGTAAAGGCAAAGATAACGAACAGTGATCAATCTCGTAAGTCCCAAATAGAATACAAAAACAAGAGATGGGCAAACACGAACCTCTGGACACACCAGAGGTGGGATCAGGTGCCTAGAAGGAGTAAGCATAAGTAATAATAATCGTGGGAACACCTCATACTATTTTGACTTAGTCCGCTACCGTCAATAACAAGTGTGCAAGGTGTGTATCAATAAATTTGTTTGTCAAATGCTTTCCATATTATTTTTTTATTTATTTCATTTATAAAGCGCAAAATATACACATAGTTTCTATGCGCTGTACAATGTTTGTCCTAAAAAAAAACGCAGCTCTATAAAATAAATGAAAAAAAAACCAATGGAAAACACTTTACATAAAACATAGTAGTAAAACGACAAGGTGGTTAAAATTGACTAGACAGGATAAAACTTGCACACAGGTAATTGCATTCATACACTGGAGCAAAGATCTGCACTTGGAATCGCTTGCACTGAAATTTTAAATTCATATGGCATATTCACGCTTGAACAAGAATGTTTTTAGGTTCTTGCGGAATGCTCCATGTTCTTCAACCACACGAAGTTCCAATGGCAGTTCATTCCACAGTTGTGCACCTAGTGTTTGTATGGCTCGTGCACCGTATTTGTTGGATGATTTCTTCACCACCAGTTTCCATTTGTCGGATGATGATCTCAAGGTCCTATGGTGGCTGGTAAACAGGACATAATCTCTCATGTACATGTATCTTGGTGCTGAGAGAGTATGCAGTGCCTTATGTATGATTGTCAGCACTTTAAACACAACACGTTGCTTTACAGGCAGCCAGTGTAGTTGTTGAAGTACTGGCGAAAATATGATATGATACTTTCTTTCAGTATTTTTACATGTACAGTAATCCCCCTTTATAACGTTAATTGGGCATTATATTGGGGGTGGCGTTATATTGGAGGAAGGGACATGCAGGATGGGGCTGGGGTAAATGTACAGCTGCCATGAGAAATCATATACATTTTATTTACTACATCAATTCTTTAATTAATATTATCATATTATAATTCCGTTTAATTGTGATCAACCATATCTATATTTCACCAGAAACACCCTGGGTTCAACATGCGAAACGCTTTACTGGGCTAGTTTTATAAAGCGAACAGCTTCACTGAGCACAACATTTGGTCCGATATTTTTGTCAAAACAATTCACCATATAGTGTAACGCATGGAGATTGCGGTAATATGGTTCCAGCGTTTTCACTATACGCTGGTGTCCGCTAAATTTAAACTCCAATAATTATGAATTACATAACTTAATATCTACTCCTAGCTTTACCCCAAGGGCTAGCAATAGATAATTGCTTAAATTTGTTCACTGAAAGTTTCTCGCTGTTGTTATAGAGTATTGGCGATAATTAACGGGGGTGAACATAACGGTAATTGACCTATTTATACCTTGAAATACGTTGGCGAATGGCGGTATGCTGGGGTGGCGTTAAAACCAGGTTTTACATAGTAAGGAAAACGGGACATTTTGGCGATATGTGGGGATGGCATCATAACAGGGGAGGGGGGCAATATAGCGGGGGACCACTGTATGTATATACTAGTATATATAAATTCGCGAAGATAAAAAAAAAATATTAAACGTTATCATAACCCCCCTAAGTGTGGGCAACATGGAACTTCGACCAGACCGAAGGCATGAACAGGTGTCAGGGAGGAGTAAGCATCCTCTGCTGACCGGTCACACCCGCTGTGAGCCCTTGGTCGAAATAAAGTAAACGGGACTACCAGTCCTCAAATCTAGTACCGATAGTGGACAACTGTTAAAGGATAGAAATATGAAGAGCACGACCAATTTTATTTCGGTGTTAAATTGTAAAAATAATTTTAGTGTATCAATTATTAATTATGTTGAGTGTTTTCTCTACATAGAGAATATAGAGACTATTCTTTACTGAATATATCACAAATTATTTTATCGACTCGTTTTGTCTTTCATATAACGAAACGATTAGTGACTGGGGTTGAGGGCAACATTGATTATGTAGTCTCAAAGGGACGGAATATTGCCCACACGGACGTCGACTCGGAACTAACGTAATCAATGTTGCCCGAAAGCACTGTCAATAATTTTTTTGTTATATGAAAAACAAAACGAATCAATAAAGTAATGTGTTATGTACTCAGTAAAGAATAGTTTTTATATTCTCTTTGTAGAGTAAACAGCTAACATAATTGGTATTTGCTTCCCCGAAAAATATTTTTACATTTGAAAGGGACATGGGCACGTTTTGACTTAAAACTGTTCAAATTTTAGGTAGCCAATTTTGATGTTTTAAGTGCTTAATCAAGTTATATTTAGTGATCAGCAAAAATTGAAAGTCAGTTGTTGAGTTCCAAGAATGATACAGCGCTCACATTTTTTTTTTCGATGTAAACAAAGCTCGAGCCTTGTTTACGTTTACAAAAAGATTGCTTCGTAGAAAATATCATGTTTAAAACAATATGGGATATGAGAGACACCAGACAGTTCAACTGTGTTTAGAATGAACTTCTAATTTGAAAAAAAAAATCTGCTTTAAATGGAACGTTTAGTAGCATATTTAATACATGTAAGCAAAATCATGGCTCGGGCCTTGCTTACATAACAAATAATTGTAAATGCTGTATCTCACTTGGAAGTCAACAGGTGACGTTCAAAGTTTTCCAGACCATTAAAAAATACCTTAGTCAAGCATTGTAAACATTAAAATTGGCAATCTAAAATTTGAACATTTTTAGTTCAAAACGTGTCCATGCCCCTTTAACACCGAGACAACATCTGTCGTGCTCTTGATATTTCTATCCTTTAACAGTTGTCCAATCTCTGTATAAGTAGTAATATATAAAATGGCGAAGTAACAATGTATCAAATGTAATCATAGTCCCAAAAACACATACAAATCGAGTGTAGGCAACACGGACCTTCGACAAAAGCGAAAGCAGGATCAGGTGTCATGGAGGAGCAAGCATCCTAGGCTGACCGGTCACACCAGCCGTGAACCTGTAGTCGAAACAAAGTAAACGGGGTTACCCGTCGTCAAAGCTAGTACGAAAATGACAGTCTAACAAAGGGTATGAAATAATTCAGTCACCATATGACTTAGTGATAATTTGTATTCGCAAATAAGGTGACTGTAGCTACCGTACAATTTGCCAAATGATGACTTTAACAGGATTCGTTACATTTATTATCATATGAATTTCTAATCATTGTTATATGATATGCGCTCAGGCTAATTTAATGTTACACTAAGCCCATATATACATGTCTAAGCACCTGGAATAACAAAGTCAATATTGCGTAATAATTGACTTGCATAAAGTGAAAGATGAGGATCGTCAAACTTTGCTAACATTATGTGCAATTCTAAATAATTCCGTATAAGATTCGTCATTCATTCACATACTCATATGTAACTTAATTCTTTTCTCAATTACTTGATGCAAAAATACAGATACTATATTTTTGCTGTGTTTCTATTCTATCTTTAGCCTTTAGACTTCAGGGGGCGTGTCTTACTCTTTTCAGCATATATCATTAACACCCAATAGGTTATCGCAGAACATTTAATTTTGTAGTCAGTAGGCGTGTCCTAGTATATATGCAGTAATATGTATTATGACATCACTCAAAACAACAAAATATCACAACCCTTGAAATACCATCTAATTGAATGATTAATGTTTCTAAATACATAAAAGCTAACTTTCAGCGGCTTTTTTGTCGTTACTGTAAATTGACACCTTGGGATATAAGCAAAACAAATTGTCATAATACACTAGTGATTAACGGTGATCATGATGTTATCATCATAATCTGACAAATTTCATTTTTAGGAAGTGGTGGATCGACTGTATTATTTTTTATTAATAAACAAAACCAATTTGATAGGATATTGTTTGCAGATGCATTTCAGAACACTGCCTACTTTATAAATTCATTAAAATATTTTCTATGGAAATCTCTCTCTCTCTCACGTCTGTTCTCTCTTCTCCTCTTCTCCTCCTCCTCTCTCTCTCTTCTCTCTCGCTCTGCTCTCTCTCTCCTCTCTCTCTCTCTCTCTCTCTCCTCTCCTCTCTCTCGATTGTTTTTATTTTTTTTATTCCACACCAGTTTAATCAAAATTTTCAAGCTCCTTAGGTATAGCTTGATTTTTCATAACTTTCTATATGCCTTTTAAACACGAATATACGTGTTGCGTTTAGGAAGAGCCTAGCAACTACGACCCTTTGGGCCATAACAGGGTTTTGCTCTCTATTAACTGATATCATGTAATGACAAAGATGACGAAAAGTGATCGATCTTACAAGTCCCTAGAATACAAAAACAAGATTGGGGCAAACACGGACCCCTGGACAAACTAGAGTGGGAATCAAGGAGGAGCAAACAATCCCTGTTGACCGGTCACACCCACCATGAGCCCATAGTCTTGATCAGATTAACGGATTATTCCGTAGTCAAATCAGTGTATGAAAAGCGGCTTAACAATTGCTTGTACGTCAAATATATTTTAGACTCTTAACAATTGCTTGTATGTCAAACATACTCTCTCTCTCTCTCTCTCTCTCTCTCTCTCTCTCTCTCTCTCTCTCTCTCTCTCTCTCTCTCTCTCTCTCTCTCTCTCTCTCTCCGTTTTGTATCTAAAGCAACATAAAATCATATCAGACATGAATCCAAATATGTTAAGTTCATTTAAGGAATGAAGCTAATTTTGACCTAGGTTATACGATATAATCTAACTTGGTGCAGTTTACGCTTTATGATCTGCAAAGCGGATTACATTTACCGTAAACTGCACCAAGTTAGATTATATCGTTTAACCAAGGTCAAAATTAGCTTCATTCCTTATAATTTAATCTAAAAAATTGTATTTAACGATGTGTGATGAACCACTTGCTAGAAAATAAGTATTTTGAATGAGGCGGACGAATTTTGCCGTAGCAACAAAGTAGAAACAATAACGTCAAATGCATTGTGACGTCATTCTAGGACGTCATAAAGAGCAAGTTAGATTATACAAAATAATTAATGTTGCTCGTTCGTATTTCAGCCAATCAAATTGCTTGTAAAAAGTAAAATGAAATTATTAAACATTGTCATATGTTCAACACATATACATTTACACGTCTACATTAGTAATGATGGAATAAAAAAGCGAAACAGTTTTACTAGAACGTGCATATGTAAAATTATTAAGACATATTATATTTTTTCTCACACGCAAACAAACAAATCACGAATGTCTTTAAAAACATGGAACTCTATATTTATGAGGGTTGCCGTAAAGTTTGTGGACAGCCCCTATTTGACCGCCGTATTTTTGGGTCAAGAAAACTCATACTTTACTTATCATGTATTTGATTTTTCTGGAAATGTATTTGTTAGAAAGTTTAACTATTAAGCATATCTATTGTTTAATATTTTCACCCAGAGCAGCACACAACGTCACAAAATATCACGTATGTAAAACCAGCATATGAAAGACTTTCAGATTTTCTCAACGTAGTCACCTTTTCGCAATACACATTTTAGTTGTCGTATAATCCAGTTATCAAATATTCATTCAAACTGACCAGTTTTCACCTAAAAGATAACATTCAACACTTCCTGTATTAAATCCAATCTGATTAAAATATAAATTTACCAATGGTGCAGAAAGATTTGAAATCGACTTATATCGTGCCCCACCTGCTGTGATACGGGACCTCAGTTTTTTTTGCGGTCTCCTCCGAAGGTTCCAGTTAGACGTTTCTTAGGACAAGCAGGAAGTACCGTGGACTTATTCTAACATATTCAAAATATGGACAAGTATAAACTATATGAAGTATATCTATGATGGTATTTTGGTATTATACATGTAGCATAATATTAATTGTTTGTTTTACGATTAGTAGATAATCGGTCGCTTATATTTGTCCCATGGAAGAGGTGTTAATCCATTTATAGAAAGTAGGCAAAATATGAATAGAGATACAACAGTTGGAGCAACCATCATTTACATATATTTAGTCACAAGGTCTAGCCAGTATCCATTTTATCACCTTCACTTTAATATGAAGGCAAATATAACAAACGGTTATCCTTTAACGTGACTACTGGAACCTCTGAAACAATAACTTGTTTGAAAGTAGCCTGGCGCAAACATTTATCATACGCAGAACACGCTCTTGCATATCTAATTCAGTTCAATTTTATGATTCATTTCAATTTCATAGCATGGGTGTGATAGAATCAAATCACCATAATCCACCGTTGAATAGACATTGTAAAACCAGATAGCGTAAATCGCTATTATTAATTGCTGATGTTTTTTGAGGGACATTCTGGACATACAGTCCCACTGACAATCGGACGAAAAATGTATGATGAATATGTTTTGAAGACTGGGAGGAGAAACCATCTTATTGTTCCCATAACAAAAAGGCGAACTTTCATTGATGTAATGAGAAAAAAACACGCAAAAAACCATTAGACACATGGCAAATATACACCTCACTGGTCATTATTTTAATTTCATTACCGTTATAACGATCTGGTTAACTCAGACGCAGCGATGTTGAGGTCACTTTAAAAAAAACTAAACGTACCTAGATAAACTTCACAACATTTGATGTAACAATAAAAGTTCTCCAAGATACATTTGTAATTCGAAGGTCGTATGGCAGGGAAAGTATTTCTTTCATTTATCTCGGCTATCAAGTGATAAAATGTCATTTGCATACATTTAAATGTTCCATTTAATGATTCATATATTCGAAGAACAAATTTGGAAATGTATATTGATAGTTTGGTATCTAGTTAAGAACTGCTAGTCCTTTGATGACCGACAATATGTTACTAAATTACACCATGTTTACTTTTATTATGCACTTACTCTCAACACTTTTCGAGTTAAGATTGCTTTTATATATGTTTAAGCATAACAATGAATATTCACAAAGTAAATCACATATGCTAAAAGTTGTGTATATACTACGTTGATGTCACGGAAACTTAAGTTGTAGGAAAGGTATGACCTGTACAACATATGGGGTATTCTTCGGCGTTTAACCAATACAATAATTGTCATTTTGATGTGTAATTTCACGCTAAATCGTAGCAAATTTGCCATGTAAGCCCTTAAGCTTTCATGGGAATCTTTTGAGAAAAGCTTTTTAAAAAGCAGTACATTTGGCAAAGGAGAAGTCAGTGTAAACATGCTTGACGCCATGGCAGAAGCGTGGCTCAAACTTGCGATCTCTACCAGCGAACTTCTGAGATCGGTAGGTTATTATAGTGCGCGAAGTTCGCTCCAATGATTAGGTAGTCACATGACCTGCTCTCTATTAGCTGAAAGGCTGTAACTCCAACTTTCGACCCACAATGACCGGTCGCGGTGGTCTCAGTGAAGAGCTCTCGCCCTTTGACTCGCATGGTCCTGCTTAGCGTTCGAGCCCGTCTCTGGCACACCGCCGTCGAACCTTAGACACGTAGGGGAATAGGGTAACGGTGGTTGCTTCCTTTGTCCTAGCGGAGCTCGGCATTAGAAGCCTGAGAATTCACGGGTCTTTGGATGATAACCTTAAAAGCGGCGGTCCCGTGTCCGCTAGCGATGTGCTTTGGCCACGTTCTAAAAGATATACTATCACCTGCTTAAAAAGCATGCGTGACTAAGCGATAGTAGTCTAACAATTATTGCAGCCCTTCACCGGCAATAGTGACGTCTCAATATGAGTGAAATATTCTCGACGGGACGAAAAACAACAAATAATCAATCAATCAATCAATGGACCCACGATGCGTCCGCAACAAAATGTCGCCTTCACTGCGGTACACATCGTTGACAAGTCCGTAAATAAAATAAAAATCTTGTTTGGATAGTATAATAAACGTTCTAAAATTCCAAGCAAACTTTCCCATACCTTCGTATGTTTTGCTGTTCACTCTGTTTAAAAATAATATCGTCTGACAGAAAGAAAATAATATGTTGAACGGTGCTACGTCCGTTGGTGGATCGAAGACTCTAAATCATTTTTGCAAGTAATATGAATGCAGCCTATTCATTTAATCGCGTGTAAAATAACGCAGTCGACGTGAACATGTTGCATTGTGACGTATTTGTCGACGTAACAGTTGCATTATGACTGCGTATTAGCTGCGATGTTTTGTTTTCTTTCAAAATAAAGCAGTTATCAGACACACAAACAATACCGAAGGTATGGGAAAAGTTTGCTTGGAATTTTAGAACGTTTATTATACTATCCAAACAAGATTTTTATTTTATTTACGGACTTGTCAACGATGTGTACCGCAGTGAAGCGACATTTTGTTGCGGACGCATCGTGGGTCCATTGATTGATGATTGATTATTTGTTGTTTTCGTCCCGTCGAGAATTTCACTCATATTGAGACGTCACTATCGCCGGTGAAGGGCTGCAATTTAGACCTATGCTTAGCACCATGCTTTTTAGCAGTGATAGTTCTTTTACGTGCCCAACATGCTGCGACACGGGCCGTCCGCTTTTAAGGTTATCATCCAAAGACCCGTGATTCTCACTTCTAAATGCCGAGCTCTAGGCAAAGGAGCACCACTCACCTATTCCACCTCTTAGGTTCGACGCGCCGGGTGCCGAGCACGGGCTCGAACAGCTACGACCCCCGATCACAAGGCGAGAGCTCTATCACTGAGCCACCGCGACCGGTCATTGTGGGTCGAAAGTTGGAGTTACAGCCTTTCAGCTAATAGAGAGCAGGTCATGTGACTACCTAATTCATTGAGCGAACTTCGCGCACTAAATAAAACCTACCGCTCAAGAAGTTCGCTGGTAGAGATCGCAAGTTTGAGCCCACGCTTCTGCCATGGCGTCAAGCATGTTTACACTGACTCCTCCTTTGCCAAATGTACTGCTTTTTAAAAAGCTTTTCTCACAAGATTCCCATGAAAGCTTAAGGGCTTACAATGTGCAAATTTGCTACGATTTAGCGTGAAAATTACAACATCAAAAATGACAATTATTGTATTCGGTTAAACGCCGAGAATACCCCATATGTTGTACAGGTCATACCTTTCCTACAACTTAAGTTTCCGTGACATCAACGTAGTATATACACAACTTTTTAGCATATGTGATTTACTTTGTGAATATTCATTGTTATGCTTAAACATATATAAAAGCAATCTAACTGAAAAGTGTTGAAGATAAGTGCATAATAAAAAGTAAACATGGTGTAATTAGTAACATATTGTCGGTCATCAAAAGGACTAGCAGTTCCTTACTAGATACCAACTACAGTATACATTTCCAAATTTGTTCTTCGAATATATGAATCATTAAATGGAACATTTGAAATGTATGCAAATGATCTCTCTGTG
>CAJDSM010015842.1:0-15736 GCA_903981925.1 Ostrea lurida
TTTTACTGATAAGAAGTGAGGCCTTATGAATGGCATCTGTTGTTCATTACAGAGGAAACCGGTGATATTGAGAGGACAAAACATTGGAAAAGTCACAGAAACATGGAGTTCAGTGGACATCCGCAGAGAAGGCGGAGCCAAACCTGTCATCCCATTTCCCCGTCCCCCCCAGGATGGACTTCATCAACAAAAACTTCTTACAAGTATGATCTCATCCACACAATAGAAATTCTCATACAAATAGTATTCTATCAAACTAAAAACTTCTTATCACAAAGGATTCATGATCTTCTATCAACAAAAACTCTTCATACACTGAGACCAAGTATGATCTACTGTCACAACAAAAACTTCTCATACAAGTTTTAATTGATCATCACTCTAAACAAAAACTTCCATACAAGTATTATTCATCTCATCAACAAAAAACTTCTGCATACAAGATTATCTATCTTCATTAACAAAAAACTTCTCTTACAAGTATTATCTCATCAACAAAAACGTCTCATACAAGTATTATCTCATCAACAAAATCTTCACTTACAAGTATTATCTTCTGTAAATTCACAATTTTAACCAATAGAAAAAATAAT
This sequence comes from Ostrea lurida, assembly GCA_903981925.1. Lineage (NCBI taxonomy): Eukaryota > Metazoa > Mollusca > Bivalvia > Ostreida > Ostreidae > Ostrea > Ostrea lurida. The sequence goes on from CAJDSM010015842.1 coordinate 594, forward strand.
CTGATATATCTACAGTTGTGCTTCAGTATCTGGAACTCTGATATCTCAAATACCATGGTTAATTCGGAAGTCCCAAGCAATAATATATCAAAATAAATCTTAATTTTTTATTTTAAGTCCCATCGAGTTCAGAATAACGAGGTTTAACTGTAATTTTGGAGAGTGTCCATAATGGAAACTGGATAGAATTGGTCTACCTGAATTTCAGCATATTATAAAAATGTCGAAGGTGACTGTGAAGTCCATGATGTACTATTTGTATTTAGATTACATCTGATAGTGAAATAAAAGTACAGTTGAACTTTGATATCTCGAACACTGATATCTCAAATACCATGGTTATATCGAACTGATTTAGAAGACCCAACCACCTTTTTTCAGAGTATTTTTGCCCTTGATATCTCGAATCCACGGATATCTCGAACTTTTTTCATGGTCCCATCGAGTTCGAGATAACAAGGTTTTACTGTAGTAAACTGTTAACAACTTACTAGATATTTTTGGATTATTGATGGGCAAGATTACCTAATGATTACTGAAAATCTACAACACACTTTGCTATTGTCATTGGCTTATGATCTTCCACATTACAGATCACTGCCATTTAATGAATTTGTAAAGCGAGCAGCTGAGGAAACGCACACAGAATTCTTCATATCAGAGGTGAGATTCAGTGTGACTAAATCCTGACCTGTATGCTTTTTATGATAGCATTTATTGGAATTTAATGGGCACGAATGGTGCTCTTTTGGAAGCTGATCTTTCTGTTATATTCTTACGAGGCAGAAGAAAAAAATCTCTATCTGTGGACTTTAACTCAAACATTTCGATATTTATCAACATTTTTCATTCTGATGTCGATATATGAATGTGTTTTCTTTTGATGATAATCATTTTCTTTCGTACATCCATTTGATATATCCCAGTGAACTTGAAACAAAAGACCCAACAGGGTGTTCCACATCTGTATTGTAATTAGATATTTTATTGAACATAGACATTAATGGTAAACTAAAGACTCAACTTTATGACAACTGGAATGATTCCAGCTTCTCTATCATCTGTTTCCAATATATTCCATCATCACTTGCATATGGTGTATATGTTTCTCTGTGATTCGATACGCAAGAGCTTGTTCTGCAAATAATCAGTTTTTAGATGGACAGTCTACTCAGTACTCACAATGATGTTGATGTTGCTGGGATTTCAACAGTTACATTTAATGTCAGCAGTTCACAAATTCATTGGTCTTACAATGTTAATAATACAATTACAATCTACAGCTGTCAGCTGATCTTTGGACAAATGCTGACCAAACAATGTTTCAGTACCAATTATTAGGCCATGTTTTAACTTGCTGGTTACTCTGAGTACCGTGCAAAGCAAGAGCAAAGGAAGCCTCACGGTGGGGTGTGACCGGTTGACAAGGATGCTTACTTCCTCCTAGGCACACTTGATGTCACCTCTGTACATTTCAGGGGCCTGGCTGTGTTCTGTAGCCTGAGCAGAAAGTGTACCCCAAGGGCACCAAAAAAAGACACTGTGAAATCTGGAGAAATTGCGATCCTTTGGATTTGCATAGCAGAATTGCGAACGGTCTAGCGTTTCAGTCGGTATCTTCACCCCATTAGACAGAAAAATACGACTTGTGGGTCCTAGGAACGGTGATGATATGGTGCAATCCTATATTCTGTGATAGAAGAACAGTTTGAAAAAAATGTTTGGACCGATTTTGTGGCAGGAGCCTGGAGGTGATGATTGTATCTTGAAAATCATATTAGTGACAGAAAAGGACTATCAACTTGAGGGCTCCGATAGGTTTCTTCAGCAACAAAGATGCTTCTTTGTGGTGAATTGATGTATTCTAAGAAATATTTTATGGACCACCGACAAGGAAAGGAGAAAAATTACGAACTTGTGGGCCCTGGATCGTGCGGAATACTTCTATGCAACATTGGCCTGAGCAAGAAAAATCATCGTGTAATCTATACTTTAGACATAGAAATACGGCAAGCCTTGAGGGCCCGGAATGATGATTGTTATCAAGGTACATATTTAGAATTCAGGAGTGAAATTGTGGATACTTATGTGGGAGCTCCTGGTGTGGATGATGTATTTATATTATAGACAGAAAAAATTACAACTTAATGAGGGCCCCTGCTGGGCGGTGCAATAGATGTGCTACTTCTGAGTATTAATATCGTACAGAGAAATATGAACTTGTGCCGCTCACTGGGGAGAAAGGGAGCAGAGTTCGATTGCAGAGTCAGTGTAATCTACACATAGAACTCAAATTTAGGCAGAAAAAAACAATTGCATGACTTGTTGGGCCCTTATGACTGCCAGAATAATTAAAGTTTGATTAGTTTAAGAACTTGCGTTGAATGACTGGTAGCTATATCTTAGTTAGAACAGAATAATGATTAATATTGACTTGTGGGTCCTGAGGATGATGACTGCTAATCATTATAGTTTATGAACAGGAAAAATACGACTTGGCGTAGTGCCCTGCTGAAATCTTTGTGCGCATGATGTAGTAATGTTATACTTTTAAGTTATTTAGACATGAAAAATGGACGGACTTGTGTGGCCCCCTGGTGGCGTTGAACGTGTGTAGTGAATGTAGTCAGATATATATTTAGACAGGAAAATTTGACGACAAATTGCTAGGGAGCGCGCACTGGAGTGATGATAATTTTGATAATTTATAGCATTGTGAAGCGTATATTAAAAGTAACAAATAGACAAGAAAAATAACCTAGCTCTGTGTTGGGCCTGGCGGTGATGAGGGTGTACACCCGTGAGTCTTATATTTATGAAACAGATACATAAGATACCCGTTACAGACTTGAGGGGATCAATAGGGGCCCCTGTTTTACCGAAAAGAGTCCAAAATATGAAACACAATAATCTACGTGCAAAATATATATAATGAACAGATTACTGGAAATTACAGAGCTTTAGAGTGTGCAGACTGTCCTTGGATTCTAGGGCTAAAACTACGTTTAGGCATATATAAAAAGCAAGAGTTGCTTAAGTTGTTATCGACTAACCCCTCCGGATAACGTCAAAGCCGAAATAAATTATGGGACGATTGGCTAAAGAGTATATAGGTTTCAGCCTAGTGCATGACCTTACGACGTACCCTGTTTGTGCCGGAATAGTATGTTGTTGATAATCCGCTACATCATCCTCGAATTCTGTAAAATTAAACCATAATAACAAAACAAAATTATTGAGCCAATTATCAAGAAAATATACCTTCTCATTAGATTTTTGATCGCCCAGTGTTTAAACTTCTCAAGATTGTGAAACGTGGAAGATACCAGGGTGTGAAGCAGCATGGCAAGTAGGAATATATGAGGCTGACACCAACAAATTGAGGCGGATCGTGATTATCAATTATTCCAATTGGTGCCCTTAAATAGTAGTCACAGTGGCTTAAGAAAAAGGAATAACCTTCTAGGTCTAAACTACTTGACAAATTGCCAAGAATCCTTCTACTAGAATATACAATACCTGTCAATTCTTTTCTGGCTTCACAGATGATAACACACCCCTAGCCCTGACTTGCTCTAGGAAATTCTTCATTTGCTTCTAAATTACGTTTAATTGTAGATGTCGTTTCGATCATATATGCGTGAACCATTATCGAGAGTTCTACAGTGTTATACATTGTGATAGGCGTGGCGGGGTGGGGGGGATCGCATCATGTATTGTGACCGGTGGAACTGGGACCACTCGACCAGGGGGTTTCACCCCCCCCCTTTTTTAGACTCCCTTTGGAGCTTAATTGGTCAGTATGACTATTTGCTTGATCCATCATAAAGGAAAATCTCTGTGAAATTGTTAAACATTCTCGGGCTTCGTTGATTAAAAAATTAGCGATAACGGATGTTTGACCTCTTCGCGTACAGATACTCTAGTTACAAGATTCCAAGACAAAGTAATGATAATATCTGTTAGAAAAAAAATGTATAGAGTCAAAGGTTATTAGAGTGCAGCACTTCATGGTCATTGTGTTGTAGTGACCAAGGGAAACGTAAACAAATGAATTAGTAATGTAAGGAATGCATTTCGCATAGCAAATCAGGAAAAGAATCTTGGATGGGTTGAAGCTATTCTGTACTATACATGTATAGGAAATTGACAGACCAAAGACTTTAGTGAGTTAACTGAAAGTCTTAAGGCAACTATATCTTGCCTCTTGTTATTTAAGCGTGAGGACTTATAAAGCGTATCCAATATCGGCGTACGTTTAGTTTAGAAATTTATTTGAACTCACGATGGTCCACTTGCACGATTTTATTTTACATAATTTTTATTAATTATTTCTATTTTCAGCAATTTTTATTGGTATAGACACAAGTTCTATGTTGTAAAAATGTTTGTATTTAATATCATGAATATTAATTGTTAGATCAATGTTATTATTGCCGATGGTTGCTAATATAAGACAAGAAGGTGGTTAAATGGATGAGTCTTTAGGAACTGATATTGCCTCTTGATTTTATACAGGACGGAATAAGAACAGGACTCACTCCCCCCCCAATAACCACTCGTGGGCATGATACAGGGATCCAGTTAAAATTCGGATTCGGACTTCCAGGTAAGGAATTGTCATTATTTTCACATTTGTAACCTTTCTTCATATTCATTATTGGCTTCCTCGAACACACCAACAATGACTTTGTTGTAATACAATGACGAAATTGACTCGCATGTTCTAAAAATAGAACGTTCTAATTGACCTTTGATTCTTCCTAATAATACAGTAGCACCACTTTCGTTAATACTTTCAGCTTTCTATTTTGACGTCACAATGAGTGCTGCCTTTCCGCATTCCACTATCGCACGTCACCAACTTTACAGTGCTAAAGATTCCAATACTTCAGCCCATTGACTTATATTTCTCACATAAGTAGAGATATAAGAAATGAACTTATACTCTCACGGTGATGCAGTTCACCGAATTTAGCTGGTAAAACTCTCATATGCGCGCTCGACAGGCGCTTATTGACATTGCAAACTAGTGTTTTACGGTACCTAAAAATCCTGACGTCTGACTGGTTGATAGCCTGCATATCACCCGCGAAAAACAATATAAGACTTTATTTACTTTATCATACATTTATTATATTACAGACAAGAATCAATGTCCATTAGACTTTACTTGTTGTTCAGTACAGTGGATGATAAATCACCTTCAATTTTTAAAAGGGTGTTTATATTCCATATTGAATAGATCGTGGCGTCTAGATAGAGGTCAATGTGAGAAATAAAAGTTAAATGATAGTTAATCATTTTATTTTATTTTCACGGTTGATCCACCTACAGCGCGATTCTCATTGGTTTAAACACCTATTTAAGAATTGAGGTTGATTCATTCAGCCTACTCTGAACACAAGTAGATGTCTAATGGTCATTGTTTTTGTTGTTTGTCAAATATAAACATGTAATAATGATAAGGAGAAATAAATCTGTATATTTGCGGGTGATATGCAGTTATCACCGGGCGATTTAGACGGCGTAAAACTTCTTCATCAAGCGCTTCGCGCATTGGATTGAGTGTTTTACCGTTCTCAAAATATCCGTGGTGTACCGCTTCAACCCGGAAATAAAAGTAAGATTCATTTCTTATGTGCAGCATAAACTGTTTAAAAAATAAAACAATTTTAGCATGTTGATTATCGGTCAAATTTTGGTTTTTTATATACAGCACCAAACCTGCGAGTACATATAGACCATCGAACTTCGTTCTCGAGTCATAATATTGTATACTTAGCGGTTGGTTGCTATTTATCTCCGTGGAATTGACGGTCATCAACATGACTATAATGTCATTGAGTAAGTTGGATTTCATTTGCGTACTGCCCTTTTTCGATTATCAGACCTAAAACAAACTTTCAACAAACTATTTTAACAGAAGTCATTAAATTCGTTAGCACGATGAGTTTCCACAACTACGTTGGATTTTCGTAACGATAACACCCAATAGATCAAGTGGTGGATCCCGGCCTAACAAGAGTGGTAGGATATCGTAACATCTCTCACATGCCAAGGAAGTGGAGATCGAAAACACTATATTTCCCCGGTATTAAAATCATCAAAGTAAACACATGCCAAGGGAGAGCGAAATTAAAAAGACACTATTTCTCCGTTATCAAAATCATTTAAATAAACAACAAGAAACACCAATGTTTTTGTTACGATAAATGGTGGAAAATCCGAGATCGAAAACACAATATTTCCCCGGTATTAATATCATCAAAATAAACAACAAGAAACACTAAATTTTTTTGTTACGATAATATGTATATAATATTTAAATACTGATGGGTAGTGCCTCCCAAATTGAATTAATTGAATAAATCATACATTTACAGTTGTGCTCTGGAGAGAGACAAAATTTTCAGAATATTACAAAATTTCCCATTAAAAAGTCTTAGGGTCGGGGTGAAAAAATAGGGTCGGTCGGATGACAGTGAAAACCAATTTTTTTTGCCTTATCTTTTCTACTCCAACATTCGCATTTCGCTTTCTACTTCATCTGCACAGATAAGATATCAGTGAGTTTAAAACTAAAGAGAATATCATTCAAAACGTTAAAGCATGGCAACGACCTTTTTGCTTGTGTTTTTACCATGCACAACAAAAGCTGATCGAATTTTATAATTGATCGAACAAAGTCATCTTATTTTGTATCCATCTATATAATACATTTCTTCTGAATATTCCTCCCTAGATTTAAATGACATTGTTTTAACATATCGTTCTGTGAAACACAAACACATAATACTATTCCGTTTTAAATCTTCGCTCGCATGGCAATTTTTTTTGGGGGGGGGGGTTGAAAATACTTGAAATACACAGCATTTCACAATTAAACAACACTGTGCAATGAAAATGATCATTGCAGTTGCTTACTTTTAACGGTAAAAAGGATTCAAACACACAGAACTGTTCTTTATGCAACGCAGTTGACATGTGTAACCATGATGGCGCAGATACGTACCGTATTGTCTGGACAACAGAGAATCGATTCATTATGCAATTTTGATTGTAGACGATCGAAATGTTTACTCATACCTTTGATCATGAGAAGTGGGGGATCAATTTCTAGCAACTGGTCATGAGTCACAAATAAGAATCTAAAACGTTGGAAAGTCCTAAAAGATAAGAAAGTTTCACTTTCGCTTACTCAAACCGCAGAGGGAACGTATAGGGTATCGGTAAATTTGATTAATCATTTAAAACACAACCCTTACAGACTCTGAAATACTTCAATTTGAAATCTGGTATTTGTATTTAAGATATTTCTTAACTCTTGCAAAACTATTTACTTTGAAAATGTAAATCTTAATATACTCATTGACCAATTTCTTAATTTTGGTTCCCTGCAAATATTTTAGCATATGCTATTGCATACCTATGATAATAGCAAGTCAATTGTTCCTCGAGACAGCATGTATCTTCCCGCAGCTGTGGAGGGGGGCAATTAACTTGTTATTGTCCGGATTGCCAGTAGATAGGTACATGTATTTTGTATTATATGCACCAAAGTGAAACCAAGAAATGTAAGCTACCGGTAACTCAGAGTTCCTAGTATATCGGACTTTGACGTACATGTAACATATTTGACAGATGAAGATCGCTAGCATGCATGTGATATGTACAGACTGTACACATTCAACCCCGTTCCCTCTGTCACTGATGTACATTAAAAATCACTCTAAATGATATACTGTACAGATATTACAAATTTAGTCTAACAGTTAATTCTCTCCAATTAAAGTTCATATTCTTGGCAGATCACAAACAAAACTGCTCTGCACTATGGTCAAAAGTAGATCAATACAGGTGGTACAAGCCATATTATCATCGTCATTGCTAATTGACTTTAGTAAAGCACCCTACAGTTGATTTTATTTCAAATGATTTTAAAATACACATGCTCGTTATAGCAATTTAGTTTACCAATATGACCTATCATTGAGTCAAATGCTGTCTGATGTGTTTCATAACCATTGTTAAGCCGTTTTTCACACACTGATTTGACTACGGACTGTGCCCGTTTACCTGATCAAGACTATGGGCTCACGGCGGGTGTGACCGGTCAACAGGGGATGCTTACTCCTCCTAGGCACCTGATCCCACCTCTGGTGTGTCCAGGGGTCCGTGATTGCCCAACTCTTGTTTTTGTATTGTATTTAGGACTTACGAGATTGATCACTGTTCGTTATATTTGCCTTTACTTTAGTAAAGCACCTTACAGTTGATTTTATTTCAAATGATTTTAAAATACACATTTAAGATATGTCACTGTAGGCTTTTCATCAAAATCTCATTTTTTAATGTTGTGTTGGAATAATTGATTAAATTATTAATCATGTAAAGGTCTCCACAAAAATCAAATCATGGAATTTGTTGAAATATTTCTTGGCATCATACTTTTACGGACATATTAAAACATTTTATGGTTGATATTTTGTACAGATTTTGTACCACATTTTGCAAACTTGTGTACAGATTTTTCACTCAAAATCACACTTTTTGAAAGGCATTGTACAGATTTGTGGTTGAAACATTATCACATGTATGCGCTAGATATATTCCGAAAAAGAAAACGTGGGAAAACATAGCAACCGTTCAATTTCCCAAAGGCAAATAATTCACAAACCATTCCACGAGTAGTTTTGATCTCATCTAGAAGATCATTCCAAAGATATTCTGCAACCCAGCTGCTATGAAACTACGTATTTTAACTTGACAAAACGTCAGTGGTGGATTTAGAGGGGGCCCAGGGGGCCCGCCCCAACTCCCACCCCTTTGGTGACCAAACTTAATTATTATATATTAGGGCTGCGTATCGGGTGAAATTTTCGTATTGCGATATTTTTAAATGTATTGCGATATGTATCGCAATATTTTAAAATAAGATTTTCTCTCTTATTTCACTGATTTTAAGATTGATTTCCATGCAGAATAATTGTAAATTTAAAAAAGATCGTTCTTGGAGATAGTCAGACACAATATAGACTTGTTGTTTAACTTCGTTGCTCTATTGAAAGTAGAGAAACTATGTCTTAGTGTCTTGAACATCCACAGAAATGTTTCAACCATTATGAAACGTAATATTTGATGCGAGAAACCTCGAGTCTAAACGTAATTTCATCTTCGGCGATATACCGGTATTGAAAAAACGTATCGCGATACGATATTTTTTAGTAACGAATCGCAATATATCGGAATACCGGTATTATCGCACAGCCCTATTATATATAGATATATAGCTAAATTTACCTCTAAAGCTCTAAAACCCGAGAGCTTCCAGGGGCTTCGCTCCCTGGGCTCCCACTTTCACTACATCCCAGACCTTAAGCTTATTGGCTCCCTTTTCAAGGACACCCCCCCCCTTCGACAAATCCTGGATCCTCCACTGAACGTTGTTGATGTATCAGAATGTTGAGTGGAGGGCCATAGCGAAAAAAAAGGTTTTTCTTCTCGAGTAGATGATTATCTATCATGTGTACAAAAAGGTACTCAAGTACAATTTCATTACTTCCTTATTGATATTTTCCAGGAAATTGAAAGCACTTGATTCATTAATATCCATTCAAGGAGGATCTCCTTTTTCAATGGTCAAACTGAGAAACATGCAGTAATTGTTTTATTAGATTTTTAAAAAGCGTTACAGTGTGTGCGCATGCTCATTGCAATTAACAGTGCAGAGGGGAAAAAATCAACTTTTACAGTACTCCAGTTTATTTCAGTTCTTGTTGATTTTATGAATGTTATTCTCCTTTCATATCGCGGATCATCTAGTGGAAAAAAGCCTCGAAGTTTGATTTTTATGAATTGCCTGATTGCATGTTATCAGGAAGAGAATATTAGTAGTCATATTTCAATTTTCTGGGTTTCATGAATTGTCTGACAAGATCGTCAGTCACTTCCTCCCGCCGTTTGCGATGTTCACCGACCAATTTCTGTAAAATCTCGATGAGTTCCTTCTTTAAAGATCCCGTCATCAGTTCACCGCTGGTGTACGTCTAACAAATAAAAAAAATCTTAATGCACACGTGCAGTCAGACGTCAGGAAAGCGTTTTATGACCAACGTAAACTAAATTATGATGTATATTTGAAATTGTAGATAAGTTTACATAAACAATTATGAATAAACCTTTCGTATTTCCTCTAGACGTTTGTCATCTTCCATGAGAACGTTAGATATTGGTATGAAACGTCTACATCGCAGCTCCTCCCTTCGCCTTGTGCTCCTCCACAGTGGCGCCACCTCCCGAGAAGCATATTTATTAATCTAAAACGAGTTGTGCATGTGCCACCTTAACAATATATACACTAAGAATAAAACAATCGTTACTTGCATGTCATCATATTTTACCTTTCAATTCAAAATACTTTTGAAATTTAAATGTGAAAACCACTAGTGATGTCATTAAAAATGTGAAGACCGCTAGTGACGCCATTAAAATGTGAAGACCGCTCATGATGTCATTAAACATGTGAAGAAGTATTGTTTTCCTCATTTTGGACTCGTCGTTTGGAGCAGAAAAGTTATCAAACATTTGTCGCAACAACTCTTTCCCTGATTTTTTTTTTTTTTTTTTTGGTTCCATCACTGTATGTCAAAATAAAATCTTCCATTCAGACCAACTGTGTCTACCTTATCTTTGATTTGTTGGTCTGTGTCGGTGACAAATATGGATGAATTAGGGTCGCTGGCGCTCATCTTGGTCTGTGCCCCTTGTAGGGCTGGGAAAAATGTGGAGTGAATGAGGGCTGGCTTTATACACCCCATCCGGGGCGCCACGTCTCTCGTCATTCGGAAATAAGGATCCTTCAAATAAACAATTGGTTCACATCACTTTGTCGAAAAGGTTGATTCCAAATTGTTGCAATGATGTTAATATACGATATCCCTGAATTTTAAATAAGATTTAGGCCTAACGAAAGAATAAACTGTTCAACTATAAGCTTAAACGGTTCTTGTTTATATGTCAGCAATGCTTTACCTGGTCTATTGCACATGGAATGAAACAAGGGATATCAGGTTTTCCATTGAATATTTCCGGGAACATACAGCTAAAGCTGGGAGCAGCCTGGATGGCGGGAAAGCTGATTTTTCCTATACTATCGCTATCCGAGAAGCCAAAGATGCCTTTAACCTGATTATAGGTCACCAGCTTCTGGATTCGGCAAATAGTTCTGTAAAACGCCGGGCTGTTCCTAAAGACCAGAAAGATTAATATTCAATGTAAAGGTGATATTAGTTCCTCTACCTAATGAATATTTGCAAAAATAGATAATCTTTTGATACATTTCATGTTCATTTGCACTAGGGTTTATGAATGACAACTCATTAGTTCATATTTATTTTGGGTTTTGATTAGAATGCTTATTTTAAGCTTTGCTGTTAATGTAATCGGAATCTGATTGTCCCATTTGACCTTTGATCAGACACTATTGTGATATCCACATCCTTCCTGTTCCAAAATATCTATGTAAATTGAACATTGTACTTATTACAAACTTTAATGACAGATCGTAGAATTTTATCATCAAATTTGTCGCAGTTTCTCTTTTTATCGAGGTGAAAATAACGAACAGTGATCAATATCGTAAAATCCTTTACGGATTACAAATTAAGAGTTGGGTTAACGTGGATCCCCTGGATACACCAGATCTCGGTGTCGTAAATATTAATTAGATTCCTTTCTCCTGATCAACATCTTTGCTTCAAACATTCCCATTACTTAATCGGTATGGTGACGGTTTGTTAATAAAAATGAAATGTCAGATTTTCTTGTGAGTGAATACATCAATTTTCCTTCTGCATTTCACTGTCTTTTATTTTGTAATGTTATATTTTGGGGCATTTCATTAATGAGATTGATGATAACAAATAACGATCAATTTCATAATCATGAAATTCTGAAAACATCTGGGTGGGGATCCGGTGTCTAGAAAGAGTATAAGCAACCCCTGTTGACCGGCCGCACCAACCAATAGCCTAACTATGCCCAAATTCCCACATATTACAGTATTTCTAGATTTTTTTTACTACAGTTTTTAATCTGCGGTGATGAGATATATAGAATACTCACAAAATTATGNAAGGTTTTAATCGGCGGTGATGTTTCAAACTGGGAAATGAGATATATAGAATACTCACAAAATTATGCAATGACATGTCACATATATAGCAGAATATGATCAATTTTAATCGATTTGGACTTGTTTAGCTTTACATACGTTAAAAAGTCTAGATCGCTGAAGATAAATGTCTTATCAAGGTCAAAACCACAAGCTATGATGTCTTTTGCATTCTCAAAGGCCAAGTGGTTGGTTTGTTCTAGGGTTAGGTCCTTCCACAAAAATTTTTCATCATCGGTCAGTTGGATGACCAGTGGTACGTCAAAAGTATCCTGCAGCCACCTAGGACACAATATGAAAAGTGTTTTACATTTGAAAGAAATTACCTCAATAAGTTACAAGTTCATGACATTACAAGTAATGCAAATATGATAACAAGAACCCTTTTAAATTGAAATTAAATTGTTCATCGAGGGATTTGACAAAGACAATACTTAGTGAAAATGAATGGAATCAGATGCCCCATATGCATGGCTTCTGAAGATGGCCCTCTTCCTGTGTAGAGATAGAAGGGTTTCCGCTGCTCATAGACATCCAATATCATCTCCATGTCCCTACGAATAACGTGTAAAAATACAGAATCAACTTACAATATCCCCATGTCCCTACGAATTACGTGTAAAAATACAGAATCAATTTACAATATCCCCATGTCCCTACGAATTACGTGTAAAAATACAGAATCAGTTTCCATAAGCCCCAACAACATTATATACAAATATACGGTGCGCACCATTACGAAGATCTTATGGAATTGTAGCCCTCTCCCGAAAACGTCAGAATAAAAAAAACCGGAGAACCCTACATTATTGCAGCTAGGTTGGGTTATGTTTCATACCAATTGTTACGCCGTTCTATATACATGTACACTGATTTTGACTACGGTTTACTCCGTTTACCTGACCATGATATACTAGTAGGGCTCACGGCATCTGATTTCACCTCTGGTGTATCCAGGGGTCCTTCAGTTTGCCCAACTCTTAATTTGTATTCCGCTTAGGATTTGTGATTTTTATTTTCACCTTTTCATATTCAAAATTCAGTATCACCCCCATGTTCCTGCGAGAGAAATACAAAGCACATCTTCGCTATGGGAGCGGAGTGGACCAAAAACCCTTGGCTAGCGAAGATGTACATAGCATAGAAGTGTAAGAAAACCCCCTATTTTACCCCAAGTCATCAACCTTCTCAAACCATATGTTTGTAATTTGATCTAGGCCTTTGAAAAAAAGGAATTCTCATCACATTTGCAATCGATCAACATTTTCTCACACTTTATTTTAATTTAACAAATAACTTCAAGTGACAGATTTCCTGTGTGCACAGGATAAAATTTTCCGCAATTCATGCACATATAGATTTGCTAAGGAAGTCCAAATATCTTAAATATGTTTATGTCTCGCATTTGACATTGATAACACTTCAAAATTAAAGAGTCTCGTTAGCGGTATCTATAGCGTATTGTTATCCTTGACTTGGTGATCGACTAGTACCAACCTCTGCGAGAAGAAGATGCCCCTCCGAAGAAGATGGTGGACAGGCTTCCCTGTGACTTTTTCTATTCTTTTTATCAAGGCCTCGTCTATCTTGGTGCTTCCAAACTTCCCTTAATATCAACAGTCGTTTAATTGGAATTTTGTATTTCAATAACAAATATACTATACAAAAACTATTGTAAATTCCCTTCATAGTAAGGAAAACAGGCAAAATATGGAACATAACTTGAACACGACATCCCTAAAAGCACGTGATCTCTTAAGACGGGTATATATGCCCGAAGCAATAGAATACTTTTACGAATAGATATTGATTTACGTTTATCTTTTGTCTAATATGTCTTTTCTACAACTCTCATTTGACAAGAAGTAGGTTCCGAAGTATGTTGAATATTTACTTCTATTATTAGAATAAAGGAATATGCTCTTTATATTGGACAAATGAAGCACAACACCGTTAATAATGTATAGGTACATGCATCTGTCACAGCGGAAAGAAATGCACTGTTTGTGTTTGTAAACTTATCGTTAAAGCTGACATGATTTCTTAAATATTCAAGATAGAAACCTCTAATATATAATTTCGTTGCCATAAATTCCATGTTACTATATTTGCGTTGATCTCGACAGTTTTGGAAGTTTTACATTATGCGCGTTGAACTGCGGCCGCAAAATAACAGATGCAAAATTTAATCATTGATTTTATCATATTTTGCGTCATATACCAGGTACATTATAGAGCTATAGGGGAAGGGCAGCACCATCCCACATATACTATTTTTAACAGTACCAGTGAATGAAAAGCTTGAAAGTTATGACATGCTAATAACCCCCAACCCTCCCAATTTTTAACATATGTATGCGACACCCATGGCAAAGAACTCAAATCTTAGGTTGTTCGAGCACTCCACCCATTTACAATACACAACTTTTGAAAAACAAGCAATGCATGTCTAATTATTCATATTGTTGGGCGTTGCTACTGACATTTATAACTGATTGTATGGAGCTATAATTGGCACCTTTATCAAAGTTTTCTCTCATTTACACAGTTACGAAATGCTTTAACCATTTTCACAAATCAAATTGCATAATTACCCAATATTCATTTTTTATGGCATATTAAATAAGCGTTTTTGTAGGCATACTAAATCATTTGGATTATATGAAATATTTTCACTGTATTGAAAGCCGACGATGGAAGCTGTATAGCAAAATTTGAAAATTTATGTAGCATGTATTTTAATAAGACATATTGTAAATAGGGAAAATAAAAAATACACAATGCAATTGTCAAAAGAATGCACATGTCAGATTTAGCACAAATTCAACTGGTATAATTTTTTTAGTAATAGTCCCCTCATATTCTGAATGATCAAATCAGGTGTTGACAATCTTTTGGGGTAATATACAGGTGGACAGAGAAATAGGCTACTGAAAGAATATGGCGGATAAGAATGAGAAAGTTTAGG
>CAJDSM010015843.1:0-19294 GCA_903981925.1 Ostrea lurida
TGACCTAAAAATATGTTTAATATGAAATCTGTCATAGTTTTACGTTGCAGAGGTACAGAAAAAAATCTCAAAATCAATCAAATGTGATAGGAAGAGCAAACCCTATAACTCCATCAAATGAGGGTTTTACACCTGAATTGATCCATATCAAATGGTGATTTTGTCATCAAACACTGTACACAGTTCAATATGACAAGAGACAGTATGATAAAACATTCCAGCCACTCAGTATGATCCCCCAGACACTCACTTGAATTCCAAACACTTCGTAATTTCTTTTTCCAGGTGCATAGTCTCATACAAGAGGTTCTGAAGCTGAAGATGGTACTGGTCAATTCTTTGTTTGGCCTACAATAAATATAGAAATGAACAGTCACCAGTTTTGCACATTTATTTTTTTTCTTTCTAATGTTTGTAAGGTTATCTTTACTCACCTCATTTGTATGTTCCCTGACTTTTTTACAGCGCATGTGGGCCAGCCGATTTAGTTTTTTCAGATTGATAAAGTCCACTGTAACACTGACTCTTTTCTTATCGATTTCATCAAGAGGCTGTAATGTCAATACCAAGGAAATACATTATCATGCAAAACTTGAATTTAACAATTCTAAAGAAAGGTAAACAATGGTAATACATGTAACGGATAACAAGTTTTGATTAAACGTCAAATGATATGATGGTAATTTTCAGCAAAATCAGAAATACATCATGTGTAAACTATTACAGTGATTATTACTTACAGCTTTTTTATCTTTAAGTAATTTAATGTCCAGCATGGTCTCTCGAATATCAGAACATGTGGACTTGAAAATCTCAACATCTTTCTCTGGTGCCCTTGCTTCTACCTCAGATTCTTCAGCGTAAAATAGACTGGAGGAAATCTTGGATTCCTAAAATGAATTTTTGAAAATAAAGAATAGCACTGATGTAAGTAATTATCTGGGAACTAAACTTGAGCAGTGGGTCTCTTGGACAATACTGACCAGTCCAGCGGCAAACTGTAACCTCCTTTGGAAGGTTACAGTTTGCTACAAGCACCCATGGGAACAAGTTTTGGAGCAATTAGTTTCACTCAGCAAAATGCAGATCCCCAACACAGTAGATACAATGAAAGAAAAAGTGAGCAAGCTCACGTGGAGCACAGCTACGATACCCGCGCTCACATTGGCTCTGAATGTATGTTTTGAGCATCGGTAGAAAAATCATAATTGAATATCGGTTATAAATGGATACACATAATTGATTAACATATTGATTATACTAGGATTTTTTCTAAAATAAAGTAAGAGATCTTTTCATTTAAACATATCAATAATTGTATCTCTCTTCCATTCAGTGTTTAGAATTGGTGCAGAGGTCAAAGGGCATAATTCCCCGAAAAAAAAAATGAATCAGAATTTTCTGTGTATATGCGCATTTACACAGTATGTTCTTCATCACTACAAAGTTTCACGATAATCTGTTGAGCAGTTTTCAGAGGAAGTCGCGCGACAAACTGTTTCAATAGTATATTTACATGTGGGCCAATTTCTGAAAAGTTCAAAAGGGGCATTATTCCCGGAAAAAATTGAATACGGAATTTCCTGTGTATACGCACATCTAAAACAGTATGTTCTTCATCACTACAATATTTCACGATAATCTGTTGAGCGGTTTCAGAGAAGTTTGCGCTGACAACTGTTTCAAAGTAGTAATAAAATGTGGCAATATTTCTATAGTCAACAAGGGGCATAATTAACCCGAAAAAATTGAATCGGAATTTCCTGCATATATGCAACATCTACATGGTATGTTCTTCTAACGTACAAGTTTCACGAAATTCTGTGAGCGGTTCTTAAGAGGAAGTTGCGCTGACAAAAAACAGTGAACGATTGCCTGACTGAGCTGACAGACGGATCAAATCATTATACGCCTCGCCATACTCGTTGCGTGGGGTATAAAAACAGTATTAGATATAGTAGTATGCTTCAGCTGGGCGCTGAACGCACATATCTGGCAGACCTTTGGCACAAACGTTATCATATACTGAACCAGCTTAATAACCGCAGGTGAGCCACAAATGCTATAAACAAAAATTCAAAGGCCTGGAAGTCGACTCTGGCATGATTTCCAACAAGGGTGAGCTAATACAGAATCTGTCATGAGCTTTTAGTCCAGGGCTGTCACAGCATATTTTGTGACATGGACCAGGTCACTTGAGATTGGGAATTCAGCGTCATTTTGAATTAAATTAGGAAATTTTCATGGGAATAAATTGAAATATAAAAATGGATTTTTTCTTAAAATCTTGTTAATAAAAGCATAAGTAACTCCAGGAAATAAATAACCCATAAGTATCTGTATGATATAAAAGCATACATATGTCATGAAACAGTTTAATGGAAACAACCTGCCAGTTACATTCACATTTATTTACTAAACATTGACTGAGGGTTGGTTGAATTGGGAATTTTCACTTGTAAATTGGAAAAAAAGGACCCATATATGGATTGGGAATGGGGCCGAATATCGGACCCAAAACAGGTTGATTGACGGCCCTGTAGTTGTAATCCTTTGAGCAAAAATTACCATAAAAATTTTAGAATTAAGCATCATGATATGTCAAATAAGCATTGTTAATTGCTACTACAAGTTGATAAATATCTTGTTGAAACAAAACACTGCTACTAAACCAAATGCAAAGCTGCAAACTTTCATGAAATATTCCTGTGGAAGTCGTTTTAACTAGTAAATCTCAACAGTGCTAACTGCTTTGTAGCTATACAGTATTCAGAAAATTGATGATACATTTGAGGTGGATATATTCTGATTATCTATATTAAGAACATATATATTCTGGACAGTACCATCCCCCAGCTGCTGAGCAGGTGTCATGATGACATCTAACCCATACCTCAGAATTACGATCTCAGAGGACCTCAAGTGGGAAATCTATGTCACCAAGAAAGCCAATTCAGCCCTAGACTTCTTGCTTAGAAACTTGCGTAGTTGCCCCTAAACCAAGCAGATGCATTGCATACATGTCACTCATCAGACCAATCCTAGAATACAGCCCAGTTGTACGGGATACATAAAACACCAAGGACATAAACACCATGAGTGAGTACAACATTGTGCTGCCCAGTTCATATCCAGAGACTACTACCAGGGAACCAGGCTGTATCACAGCAGCACTAAGTGACCTTGATTAACCACCACTTCAAGATAGGCACCGTAAGATCAGTCAAATGTATTACATCAAAGTCGTTGAGGGTTTGATACCAGCCATCCCGCCTGAGAAATACCTTACACGTCAGACAGGAACATTTGTACCAAGTCATATTCAGATTCGTATACCACAAACATTGTACTAAATTGTAGAATGTTCCATCTGCAATAACAGCAGATTGCCAGAGGATTCAGTGCAACGAAGTAGGACTGACCAATATAGAAACCCCTTCATAATGATTACTGTCGACTGGAACTATCTCGGTGACACAACTGTGATATGTTACTCTATCGAGGCTTTCAAGTCGCCCCTCGAATCACGAGACCAAGATCTGCGCTCTCTCACCCACTGCACCATCACCAAGATTGGGATCTGCAGTATACTTATACAGACAGATATACGTAATAGAGATGCGCGGTATTTCCGGTATTTTTTTTTTTATACCGTTACATACCGCGGTACACAAAGCCAAATACCAGTATATTCAAGTCCAATAACTCTTAACAAAATTGCAAAAATTTAAACAAAGCAAAAATGAATATGTAAGCGAGTAGACTCAAAATCTGGTCATACTTTGCTGATAAGAGGAAATTGTAATCAGGTTTAAATATTGATTATATACAAAACCAATTGTAAAACAAACAAAAAAAAGAACGCATAAATTACAGTATATTTTCTATCAGAGATACTTTTTCTACGAAGCAGTTTCTATACCAAAACTGAGAAAATTCGAACTACATTTAACCCGGCACGCTTTAACTATGGATCAGATTTTGAAATCAAATAGTCAGAAAAACCTTAGAAGTTTCTTGTTTTATCCTTTTCTGTTCATTGCTTTCCTTCTTTATTGATCTTTTTCGTTTTTCTGTTTTCTCTTCCTTCGACGATAATTTTTCCATGATTACGCGCCCTTGTTCCCCTTGCAAGAGAATTTCAAACCCGATCACATATCGAGACACAATAATAATAGATTAATTTTTAAAAATCACCCATTTCTGAAAAATGAACAAATAATTAAAAGGAAGTATTTAATGTATAAAGAGAACCGTTAAAATGCTTTCATCCAAAAGATTCGTATGAAAATACAATTTCTTTATAAAACATGATTTGGTATATTTTTACTTGATAAACCTTTCGAAGTTATACCAACAGTGTTCAGTTAAAAAATCATACCTCAATTGATCTGAAAGTTTTTGAATAAATAGGCCTAATACTTTCAAAATTTCCTTCTTTTTTTAAAGAAATAAATACTAGTACATAAGGTTTGTGAAAAAATATGATGGATCACAAACCCACGGGAACTTGTCAGGAAGATGCACTATTTTCACAGAATCTATGATAAACCCTCACCTTACAAAAAGTAGATAAATAAAAATAATAATAATAAAATAAACCAAACAAACAAACAAATAAAGGAATAAATAAATACACCCCCCCCCATTTTTGGCCTATTCAGTTGAAAATAATTTGCGGGAAGTGAGGGTATAAAGGTAACCAAGAGAGAGAGAGAGAGAGAGAGAGAGAGAGAGAGAGAGAGAGAGAAAGAGAGAGGAGAGAGAGAGAGAGAGAGTTTTTGATATGCCTATATTGCAAAGGTTAGATGAAAAAGCACGATTTTCTAAACTTTATCTGTATCGATCGTCGGTTTATACTCACGCGGGTGCATCGACTTTCTCTAGCAATCACCGGTTTGAGGGGACATGTGTGGACTCAAAATTTGAATCTTGGACTATGTTTGGAAAGTGGCCAATTGTTTATTCCTCAATGCAGTTTTTTGCCCAGACTCCATCCAAAGCAAATACTCTGGTTGCTTAATAAACCAACGGTTATGCACATCAAACCCCGGGCATCAAACAGACAAAACAGGTTAACTGATATTTACCGGTACATGTATGGTATGATCCCGCCGAGGGATCTCTCTAGGCAAAGAAATTCATAATGGTCAATAATCTTAGGTATACATATGTATCATTAAGTACTTTGTCTTCTACATCGGGAGCCATCTCTGTTGATTGGCTTAATTCGAACCAGTTTGCTGACTTGGTTGGTCTTACCCAAAAGTAGCCAAGCTGTGCGATGCATATATAATATATGGTCTCGCCGAGCTTCCAATTTTTCCGTCGCAGAGTCCTCGCGGGAACTGAAGTTCAAGTTTTGCTCCGAAGGCTTCATCACTGCTCTACAAAGGTCTGGCTGGTCATCACTGCTGATTGTCAATCGAAGGTTTTTCTTGGTTTGATGGATTATCTTTGGCTGCATTCTGGATTTTGCAACAATACACAAGGAGTGGTCTGCGCCGGGGGGGAGGGGTCAATCGTAATTTTAATGGTAGGAGACGTGCGCTGACATTGCAAGGCTCCACAACTTTTCATAATATTTTAGATTTAGAAATTGTACACCTTTTCATATAATTTTCTGTTCAATGGTGACGTTTTCCCATACTGAAAACAACGAACTGCCAAAACTGGATCAAATTAGAAGGTCATCATTAATTTAATTGAGTAAAAACAATTAACCTTATCATATATTTCATGCTGATTTCTATACCTTATCATATATTTGAAATGAAAAAAGGCTATGTGTTTTTAAAGGACATCAGGACACGTTTGAACTAAAAATGTTCAAATTTTAGAATTACCGATTTTGATGTTTAAAAATGCTTATACAATTTATTTCTAGTGATAGCAAAATTTGAAAGTCATTGTTGAGTTACAAGTAAGATGACAGCGGCGTCACAGTAATTCAGATATGTAAACGACAAGCCGATTCCTCATTAAAAGAACAACAAAGAATGTGGCAGTTTTATGGAACGCTACGCTTCTTATGTTTTTTGTTTTATAGGATGTTATGCGCTTTATATCATTAATCAGAAAATGAATGTACTTATTGTACAATTATGTGGATTACGATTTGACATATGTCTGTGTTTATCATTATGTGATGTGATTTACAATTATTGATTGCTTTTGTTATATATGTGATTGTGCTATTTGTCATTATAACTGATGTGCTATTGTCCAATTGTTAGATGTGTCTATTATCTATTATGTGATGTTGCTATCACATGTGCTATATGTCATAATTGTATGGGCTCGTCTATTTGTATATTAGTGTATAGAGATGTTCATTCGTATCAATTACTAGTAAGTGCATTTTTAATCATAACGTGATGTGGCTTTTCTTTGAAAACTTAGAATTCCTATAAAAAATTTTTATTTTTTGTTGTAAAAATTATTGCTCTTTTGGTAAGATAATTTGGAATTTAAAAGAAACATACACTTTATCATACCACTGTAGAAAAAAAAAAATTGGATTAATTTTTGATTCATGAAGACTAAATGCTCGAAATGTTTCAATTTTGTGATTAACTCCATGATTGGAGTTATAAGATTCATCATAGAAGTTTGATTTAGTGGAATTGGGAATCATGGGGGTATGAGGATATACCAAGAGTTACATTTTTGTGGGATGAGATTCTATGAATGTGGAACTATAGTAAATTGAAATATTATAAGAAATGTTGAATTCAAATCAAAAGTTGGTGAAGATAGAGACACTACCTTAGAAGCAACGCAAATAGAGACTTTTTTTAGTAAAAACATTCTAAAGGTTGATTTTAAAATAGAAAGTATGATACTGTTGAAATCATGTATTCAATAAAATTAACAATTAGTAAGCCGACTGCAAACTTGTTTTAAGGTTGTATTTTTTGAATCTGCAATATTAGTAAAGGTCCATACTACATGTATGTGTATTTGGGGCAGAACTGGTTTGTGGTCATGCTTGAGCACTGTTAAAGAACAAGAACAAGAGCTTAGTTATACTAGATAAAAAATGAGATGGCCATTTAAGTTATCAAAATCATATCTAAACCAAAACAACACAAACACAGATACTCAAGTTAATAATTTGCCAGGCATTATATTAAGACACTGTCGTTTCATCTTCTCTCATCGTCTTATGTTGTTTCAGCTTCTCGCTTGTAGCTTCATTTGTTTTCTTCTCGATTCTTTGTGTTATATTCTGTAATAATTAACGTGCCCGTCGATCAAAAATTAATTATTAGTTTAAAATTTTTTAAATAGTAATAAAATCTTGTTATCTCTATACGACCTTAGCATGGCACGAATTTCTTTTTATGTTTTTGTGTTGTGTTGTTGTGTGGTTGGTTTTTGTGTTTTGTGTTGTTGTTTTTTGTTGTTTGGTTGTGTTGTGTTGGGGGGGGGGGGGGAGGGGTTGCCCGGCACCCTTCCCATTTTCTTATTTTCTTCACTACTTTATGTTAACCCTGAATATATATATACAAAACACTGAGTACATTGTTAAACCGAAAATTACAACCACAACTACGTTGTCTTTTCGTTCCATCTTATTGAAAGTATGCTTGTTTTCCGGATCCTGAGACTTGATAGGGGGGAGTATTTCAGGCTTTTTGAGAGTCGGTCTTATGATCGCACATAACGCCAACACGCGATCTTTTTCACCATGTGCCTTAATACGCTTTTGTGATTTGGGGATCTTTATTCCAGCCTTTAGCTCCTTTTTGTTCCGGACACCAAACGACTGTAGGCCTTGGCGCAACAATTTGTAACTATACACACCATGGTAATTTGACTTGTTTACTGTTGTGATATTCTTGCTTTACGTTAGATGATTATGACGATTCATTTATAGTTTTCGTATCACACACCAATAGTACATAAAAAATTGCTGTGAGTCAGAGTAGTCGTACGCTTAATCGGTCCGCAAACCATAATATACAGGTATATTAAACGATATTAAATTTTGCACACGGTCGATCTATCTGTTCAGTTACATTTTTCAAGGCAAATTTACAGTTATACTGTACTAAGTCTGACTAATCAGGACTGTCAAATTCTAATACGTCAAAAAAACAATGATCGAACAGTATATTAGACGTCAGATTGAAGCTTAGTCACAGTTCACAACGTCCAGACAATGAATCGAAGCGTTATATGGAATGTCAGTTATGCTAAATATCCTAACGATAGAATATTTGACATTTGTTTTGATTATTCAGAAGTTTGAAATTCAAATAGTCGTTGGAAATTTAATTATAAAGAAATGTACGGAAAAATAAACGCTAGGTGGATAACTCATTCATTTTGATTCGATGAACAAAAGAAATGTCAACGTTGAAAATGTAAAGAATTAAAATGTACGCAAAATATACCAAAAGATTTTGAATAATTTAGGTTATTTGGTGAATAATTTATAATTTAAATTTAATTTACTTGATACCAAAGCACATTTTGAATTGGCTAAAACAAGATAGTATTTTGCATATAATAAGACGTACAATGCTTTGGCGGTGTTTCATACTTTGTTGCTCGGCAAAATTCGTCCGTCTCATGAAAAAATCAAGATTATATGTCGCAAATGAGACCTGGGTATATATTTTTTAAAACTGGTGAAAGGTTTCTCTGACTATAAAGGCCCTGTCCTATATCATGCTCGGGTATGTATACATGTATGCCATGGGGAATTACGAGTCATCGTCCCAAAAGGGGTATGTTAAAGTATATATCAGACTTAAATTGCACGACAATTTTTAATGCTCCTGCACACATAGCACGCACGCATTGGAGGCGGACAGGTTATCTTCCTACCCCCTCGCCCCCCCCCCTTCCCCATTGTTTCTTCAAATTTTAGTTCGTGCGACTTATGTTTCCAAACTAAAAATTCCACTGACTTATCTGGGAAAAGATACAATCAACAACATGCCCCTTGTGTCCTGCCATTACTAGACTAAGTATATGTGATGGGTGCATATCTTAGGAGTGTGCATGGAAATGTTTAGAACTAGAAGTGGATTGATCGTCTAAAGTGTCTCCAGGCAAGGGTAAGTACTTCGAAGGGCGAGGACGAATAAAGGCATCAAATTAGATAATGACAAATAGGGGTGAAAAAGCAAGTTTCATTATTTTTTTGGAGCATCCTTTGTACATGTATATAGGAAACGGAAAACTGGCAGTAAAAAGAGCCCATGTCACACATCCTCTGGCTTTGCGAAGAAAAATGGCTGCTGGTGTGGGCACATTTCCTTCTCACTTAGCAGGAAGACTCTTTCGTGTCTTTTTAAAGTTCCATATAATACAACTTTTGGAAGGCAATTTGATGAATAAATTAGTGTCACCCCCCCCCACTTTTTGTTCAAGTAAATTATTTTTCTCTTTCTAATCATGTCCACAGGCACTTGTTTCTGTAACTAGAGGATATTGACGTTCTGTATACGTTATTATTAGTATACAGACGTCCATATCTTAGTTAGCAGAAACAAAAGTGCCTGTGATTATGTCAATAATTTAGAAGTTTGCCCCCCAACACACACATTCAGTGTTCGATTATCTTTTCTTTTTCATTGTCATTAATTTATAGAGGTCCCCCCCCCATTCAGTTATTTTTTAGAAGTCTGCCCCCCCCCCCCCCGTTGTCCATTCTCATTCATTTTTTGCCATACCAAACTTGCGAAGGCAGGATGGGCCACGATGGTCTGCACCCACTCTAGCATTGAAAGTCGCGCAAGAGAAACGAGTTTCTCATGACTGGGGATGCTCTCAATGATTGGATCACAGGTTCTCAATAGAATTCATCCTAGTGTCTGGGGTGGAAGACAGAGTCCGGTGCGTACACACTGACAAGGGGACGGGACGCGCAGGTGGTATGACGCGAGGGTAGACATTGGCTGCCTGGTTCTACCATACTCAGCAAGCTGTTTCTCACTGCAAAGCCTACTTCCATGCTCTTTGGGTTCGTCGGATGTTTTCCCTTGCTACTAAACGTGAAAATCTTTCTCTTTTAATGTGCCAGTGTCCGCTAAGCGCGTTTCTTGAGAGTGGTTTTATGTCCACGTTCATTCCTCATGAGCTCGTCGTTTAATGAAGCTGTATTTCTTCGTTGTTGCAATGTCTAGAATTTCGACAAAGAAAGGCCGATGCAACATTGTCCGGACATTCCCAACTTCCCCAGTTTTAGAGCTGATCCCTTTATATGTTTTGTTGGGGGTTTTTTTTTTTTTTTGTTGCCTGGTGCGAAAGCTGCGAACCTGCAGTTTTTGGATTACTCCTGAATTCCATGCACCCAAATGAAGAAAGCAGACGTGGGGGAATCGAACACCTTAATTTGGCTGGGGACTGCCCAGCTTAAGGTTCGGGCGGAAGCTGTCAGTGAAAATCCGAGAATATCTCCCACAGTCAGGAAGCAACCCCGCGCCGCGCTCTACGCCATTGGAGCGGTAGTTATAACGGTAACTGCTGCTCCCGTGTTGTGTGGGCCATAGGCGAAGCTGGGAGGGCCTCTCCAGGTGCAGATGTAGATGGTACATGTAAGATTGTGGGTGAGTGAATGGTTAAGATGTAAGCCTGAGCAAATCTACAGCTAATGGAGAGCAGGCTGTTGCCATGCAGCACGCCCCCTCCTCCACGTCACTGATGGATTCAAAGAACAGCAGGGCTGCTAAAAGTGTGGGCGCCGGTCGCAGGAGCTTCGCCCAGAGCAAGGTGAGAACAACGACGAACTGCCCTACTGACTCCAACTCCGGATTTTTCCCTCGAGGTTTACTCCTAAAGCCTTTTCCATGGGTGGATGTTGCCGAAAGGCAGCAGAGGTTTGAGATAAGAGTTTCCTTCCTCCTAGGTGTAGCTGCCCTCAAGCTTACGAGCCCCCACCTGTCGGAGCCAAGCGGCGATGCTCTCGAAATACAAGCGTACTCCAGCGAGCGAAACCTGCAGATTCTCAGAATTGCAAGAAGCAAGGCCCAGCAAACTGCCAGAACGCGTGGCCGTGAGTAATGATGCATTGGGGTAAAACAGTTAGAGGAATGTATGATGGCATCAAGAAAGCCTGGGACCAGTCCAGAGCAAGACGGCGCCTCTTCAAATCCTCGCACTGGGGAAGTGTTACCAACAAAGGGGCAAGCAGATGGAGAGACGGGTTGAACACAATCTCTACTCCAGGGAGAACACTGTGGTCCCCAATCAGCCCTTGACGCGATCAATGCTTGCCATCATGAAGAACTGGAACGCGAAACCAACCATAGAAGATCTCAACCAGGCATTGACAGCCCTGGGCCCTCAGGAAAGCTCGCAGGGCAGCGACGGGATACCACCAGACCATAGTCAGGCACTGCAGGCAATCTCTCCTCACCCTCTGCACGATGTTCCTTTGTAAGTGCTGGTTTGGAAGGAGCCTTGTACCAGGACATGAGGGACGCTTAAACATCATTACTCTTCTACAAAAACAAGGGAGAAGAGAAGCGACTGCAACAACTACACGAGGCATTCACTCCTCGCATCGTTTGGTAAGCCTTCGCTCGAGTCATCCTAGCAAACCTAGCAGACGCATCTTATCCTGAGTACGCAGCGCGGATTTCCCGTGCTGATAGGTCAACAGTGGACATGAATATTCTCCATTTCGTTCACTTCAGATCGTGCAGAGAGCAACAGATGCCCCTCTAACATCGCTTTTTATCCAACCTCACCAAGGCCTTTGACCTGGGTCAGCAGAGATCGGCCTCTTCAAAGATCCTTTCAAAGAACACTGCAGAGCCCCGGATTGAAATCCTTCCACAACCAACATGAAAGGGAACAGTGCAGTTCGATGGAAGTTCATCGGAGCCATTCTGAAATACTCGCGGCGTCAAAACAAGGCTGCATCCTTGCAGACCTGACTTCTCTTTGGAATCTTCCTGCGCCTGCCTCAGAGCCAGACCAGGTTCGTGAAGCCTCATCAGAAGACATGCTGTTTGCTTGGACGACAGCCGCAGTTGCCACCTCACACATAAAGCAGGATAACTCAGTCGCTGAGGACAGGTTCTCGCAGGTTGCAATGTTTTTTTGGACAGACCATCAGTTTGAAAGAAGGACCAATGTTTTGGGACAGGACAAACAGCTTCCACCTGTGGATAACCATGAAACTATGACTTTACGTCGTCCATCGTTTTACGTACCTTGGCTCACCATCACCGACAACCTCTCTTGGACATGAGGTCGACAAGAGAATCGGGAAGGCAGCAACAAACTTGCACGCCTCACGACCAGAAGGTGGGTGGACAAAACTCCAAGCTGGACAGTGAGACAAAGATGTCAGTGTACAACGCCTGTTATGATCAGTACTCTGTTTGTATGGGAGCGAGGCATGGACCACATATTCAGACAAGAAAGAGACTCACACCTTCACTTGAGAAGCATACCGCCGCATCCTGGACCATTAAAAGTGGGAAGACAGAGTACCAACCGAGGTATTGTCCTTCGCGGCTGGGCCTCCCAGAATGTACAGACCCTCCTCAGGCAACGCAGACACTACGCTGGCTGGGCCATGGTGCACCGCATGGGAGGATGGCCGCCTTCCTGAAGACATCCCTATGGAGAGCTTGTTAATAGGAACGGAGGAGTGCGGGGCCGCCACACCTGCGCTTCAGAGACGTCTGTAAGAGAGACATGAAGCTCGGACATGGACTTTCCCAGAGACTGGGGGGACATGCAAATGACCGTGGGAAGGTGGAGGAAACATCTTGAACAAACCTCTGAAGTCAAGGAGAAAAGAAGCTGTTGCAACAAAGCTGAGGCACAAGCAAGCTCAGCAGGAAAAGGAGGACAACACCTCCGACAGACCAGCGAACCACCCCAGATGCAACCTCTGCGGGGAGAGATCTGTCAACTCCACACATTGGCCTCTAACAGCCTACACGAGACGCTGCTCTAGCCAAGTAGCGAACCAGCCCAGAAACTAAGATGTATTTCGCATGGTCAACGCCTACTACATTATGTAACTTTTAAAAACCCGCAATCGGTTGAATGATTTTTTCTGGACAATTTGGCTCCTCAGAGAGATGTAAATGAAACTCTCTCGAGTATCCTGACGTTGTCCTGGAACAATTCAAATATAATACCGCCAAAAATCAGGACTTGAACATTTTTTTAAACAATGGGATATTCTACGAGCTTTCTTTGCCCCGGCCAAACATTCAGATTTCCCTTAATTAAGATATACGAAATAAAAAAAATAACATCTGTTCCACAAGCACTGTGAAATTTTGTATAAAAACATTACCTATATGTAGTTTAGCTGCGATAAAAATGAACATTTACAAACTAAAAGATTGCACAAAATATTAATGTTGGTGTTGAAAATAAGCCTGGTAGTTATAACCAAATTGAAAAATGATAATGGGCCCAAAATGCTGCCTGGATACCAAATGTACTTGCCTGCTGGATATGGGTATAAAACCATTACGCATAGATAGTTTTCACTAAGATCCGCTGCTATTGGTAAACCACTCTGATTAGAACATGCAGACCTTAGATATACATGTAATCACATGGGTATATTCCGTGAATCAGGTGGAATGTTGGTTTCCTGAGACCCAGCTAAAGGTACAGGGGGTGTTCTGATACATACGCCTGCTAGGGAGGTAAGGCGTTCTTCGTGTTCCGAATATCTATGCCCAGTATATCGAAATGTGAATGCTTAGAAATATCTGTCCATCTTTAATTCACCGGATATATCTTAAAATTTGTTTATTATCAATCATCAATGGTAGTAACTCGGACCAGGGGCTCCCGTCATAAGGTTGAAGAAAAGAGGTTAGCCGCAGTGTCGTATCCGGATTTTGTCAAAGGGGGGGGGGGGGGGGGGGCTTTGAAAAAAGGTGGGTCTAACTATACATCGCGGCTAGAGTGGAAGCCCCAGTGGGCCCAGCCGGAAGCTCTGGATTTAAGGGCTTTTTAGAGTTATTTTAGGGGTTTATTTAGTTATAATTTCTACACATAATGGATAATTCTGGTCACCAAAAGGAGGCCCTGGGCCCCCTCTTAAATCCGCCTATGCTCCGCACATTACTGGTATATGTACATTGAATGAAATAAAAACCGACATGGAATAATTTGCTTAATTGTTATAAGTAAATGCTGATTTTTGCATTCGTTTTATAATTATAAATCTATATCAAAGTTTTTGCTACTTTATTGTTTTTATTTCGTTAGAATATAAACGTCAAATAAATAATCTGTTAATGCATTATTGGCGAAAAATGGCCACGGAGTACCTATGGGTCTAGAGCAATTGGGAATTTGAACGTGGGTCAATTGGCGACAAAGAACACAACCCTGAAAAGATTACAATACTTACCATAAGTGGACTCTTTACTGCTGCATTTTCTCTACTTCAACAAGACATGTTAAGAAAAGAAAACTATCCTCTTTTTTTTGTTTGGTTTTAAAATCAAACATTTTATCATGCAAAAGGTCAAGTTTTTTCCATGCCAATCTCCTAGAGAAAAATAACTTGTTATAGATTTAAAGAGGGTGAAACTTTTGCACTAAACTTTTTGAATATATCAGAAAAACCATTTCATCTTCACCCAAAACCGGTAGGCGATCCAGCGTTAGTAATAGGTCCTCATGTACCCTCACTTGCTTGTTGGTAAAAAGCACTAAATCATAATGGGGCAATTCCTTCAGATGAGACTGCAAAACCTGGCCCTGTGTCACAGCAGTGTGGCACATAATCCCTCCGTGCTCAGAGCCCCTGAGTGCCGAGCACAAGACCTAAATTAGCAGTCCTTCCACCCTGCAATGGGTGAATGTCTCCAGCGGGAAGTTACCGTATATACTCCGCCTATAAGTCGGATTTTTGGGGAGTAAAATTTGGGTCCAAAAGTCCTAATGTTCCGACTTATAGGCGAGTCATAGGGAGATCTAGTATTTCCTAGTTTTGGCGAAATCATCAAAGGTACCAATTTTGAAAACATTACGAAGATTATCACGATCATCATCCAAGAAAAATTAAGTCTGGAATAAAAAATAATAAAAGATATTATTGAACACAAGTAATTAGTTAAGATAATTGACCATATATTGATTTTTTGGAGAAAGAATAATCTCAATAACCCGACATAATTTATCAAAAAATTTTTTGGAAACGGGGCAAAATCAAGTGTAACTTGAATTTGAAATTGTTAACGCAATTCTGGCAAAAGTTGTACGCTTATAGGCGGTCAATGGGCAAATCCTACAATGATTTCTAAAAAACAACCGACTTATTTCGGCCGAACCTCGACTTATAGGCGAGTATAATCGGTAAGCAATATATAATAAATCAACATTTCATCTATCCGCCTTTATTTTCCAAAAATCAACAACTATGTATTCCACAGAGCTTATTCAACAACATGGAATTGAGCTGTTTCCATTTGTTAATAATAAGTTACATACAACAATCAATGCATGGAGTCTCACTGCCAAGATACCACTTATCTCTACCTTCATCTGAGCCTACCCCACAGGGGTTAATCGACCATTCTGACAGAAACTTCTATAAATTCATTTTAAACAGGCCTTAGCCCCCTGTGGCTTAACCCAGTAATCTTAAACATCTTTCAGACAGAACTTGTAACCTAACATCTTCCTGACACACTAAGCCTACGGGTTCCTCTCTCTTGGTTCAAGCACGGGATGTGTACATGATAAGCATTAACATGATTTAAAAAAGAATTGTACTTTGAACAGTCCACATATTTATACTTGCCTTACGTTAAAACAAACAACCAAAAAGGTAATACTTCTATGTTTATAAAGAAAAAAAATCTAACAAGCAACAGATTACGGTACTTAATTCTTTTTCACTGGATATGAAATCACTTAAAATTTCTAAGAGAATTTTCATTCACTCAAACAACAATGTACAATAAGAAAAAAAAAAAAACAAAAAAAAAAAAACTAGATTGTGTTTGTGAACACGAATGCCCCCGTATTCCACAATGCAGGAAAGGGGCTTTGTCATAAGGTT
The DNA here is from genome assembly GCA_903981925.1 of Ostrea lurida. Lineage (NCBI taxonomy): Eukaryota > Metazoa > Mollusca > Bivalvia > Ostreida > Ostreidae > Ostrea > Ostrea lurida. The sequence continues at coordinate 16,016 of CAJDSM010015843.1, forward strand.
ATGCATGTGAAATACGAAGGTCTATCACTTTAACCATTCCAAACGTTATGGGCCAATGTGAAGTTTTAAAATGTAGGTCTCAAAAATTCGAGCCAAGGGTCAAACATTTTTGGTACCATATAAAAGGACTCGTCAGTTAAGAAAATTACACATGTGAAATATGAATGCCCTACTCTTGTCCATTCCAAAAGTTATGGCTAATGTAAGTTTTTGCAAAGTAGGTCTAAGTTTCAAAAATCAAGGTCAGGAAGGTCAAAAGTTTTGTTCCCGACGGAAAGGTCTTGTCATAGGCAAATACTGTGATATTAAAGCCTAGTAACTTACATCAAAAGTTTTGCTAAGGTTAAAAGGGTTTTTGAAAAGTGGTCAACTTTCAAGGTCAACGGTCAGGAGGTCCAAAAAATTTTGGTACCCGTGGAAGGTCTTGTAATAAGAAACATACTTGTGAAATAAAAGCCTAGTATCATTCCAAGTTATAGCTAAGGTTTAAAGTTTTTTGATAAGTAGGTCAAACTTCCAAGGTCAGGTTCATGTTGGTACCCATGGGGGAAAGGTCTTTGTCATAAGAACATACATGTGAATATAAGCTAGTTTTCTTTACTCATTCAAAAGTTATAGCTAAGGTTTAAAGTTTTTGAAACCACAGCTCAGGTCAACTTCAAGGTCTCAAGGTCAGGAAGGTCAAAATTTTGGTACCCATGGAAGGTCTTGTATAAGAAACATACTTGTGAAATAATTCAAAGCCCCTAGTAATCATTTCAAAAAGTTTATAGCTAAGGTTAAAGTTTTTGATAAGTAAGGTCAAACTTTCAAGGTCAGGAGGGTTCAACAATGTTTGGTACCCATGGAAAGGTCTGTCATAAGACATACTGTGAAATATCAAAGTCTAGTTTCTTACCATTCAAAAGTTATAAGCTAAGGTTAAAGTTTTTTGAAAAGTAAGTCGAAACTTCACAGGTCAAGGTCAGAGGTCAAAAATTTGGTAACCCAAGGAAAAGTCTTGTCCATAAGAAACATACATTGAAATACAAAGCCCTAGTACTTACCATTCAAAGTTATAGGCTCGGAGGGTTAAAGGTTTCAGACAGAATGACAGAAAGGACAAAAAATATGCCCCCGATCTTTCGATAGGGGCATAAAAAGGGGAGGGGTGGAGAAAAAACAGAAACACCACATGTTGGCGAGGGGGGGGGGGGTGTTGGGCGGTGGGGGGGGGGGGGGGGGGGGTGGAGAAAAAAAAAAACACCACAGTGGCCCGAACTTCTAACATGTCAACATGGCAATTTCATAAATAGCTTGTAACAAGAAGTACAATTCTAACTTCGGACAGATCACTCCAACAAATGAAATGTACAAACAATTTATTTGGTCCACATTTTCAAAAGACAAATACAAAAATAGTGGACATTATGCAACTCACAACTATTGTTCTTCCAAAGTATATGGCAAAACAACAAGCAATCCCCATTGGAATAATGGCAAGCCTTACAAACCAAAACAAAAACCTAGATGAAATTTGGGGTGTCTTTGTGCATGTCTGAAAGTGTCTGTGTTCCATTGCATGTATACAGTGTTATATACACACTTGATCTGTTTCTTTTCCGCTGTCTATAAGTAACTACTTTGCAATTTTTAACTAATGCAACTACCTTTCGTTTAGCACTGTTGTTGTCTAACAATAGATTTTTGAATACCTACATGGTACTGTATATTATACAGATAATGCTGAAAACTAAACCAACATGTTTAACGACATACACAAATTTCTGTAATATATTACAGCCTTTCAACCTGCATAACATACAAAAAAACAATGATTAAACTTATTGATACAGACATATTTCAAGAAAACAAAATATTTGTGCAATTACTTTGGATACAAGAAGACATATTTTGAACAAAAAATATAGAGAAATGAGTATTTTGCCATTGCTATTGCATATAAGAGTAAGGTAAATCAAATTGAATGTACTTTAACATAATATAATACAAACATATAAACATATAGGTATTTTATGTAGACTAAAGCACAAATCCTTTAAATGTTTCATCAGATGATGCTTATATGACTTGTAAAATACACAAACAATAGTGAAAATTGCTGTGAAATTGTGCCCTGTTACTATTAAAGCTGAAACGCAAAACAAAGGAAGAAAGAGTTTTTTTTGGAAGCCGAACAATAGATGATTTGCATTCCTGTACTGTGGGCAGGACAATCGATCGATTTTGCATCCTGTACTTGTGGAAGGACATCGATGCTTTGGCAATTCTGTACTGTGGACGGACATCGATGATTTGCATTCTGTACTGTGGACAGGACATCGATGATTTGCATTCCTTGTACTGTGGGACAGGACATCGATGGACAGCATCGCAGTGGCTGGTGTTTTAAAGTACATGTGCAGCCTGGTGATAATATGGAACATAGAATAACATGACTAGGTTGTGTAAGTTTATTTGTGGCTAAATAAAAATGTTCCTAAACACAAAAACAATGGATTTTCATAAATATCTACATTATATATATGATATACTTATTCTGTACATTACTGGTATAGTGAACAATTAAATGATATATGGCAAGGCGGACTAATATCTCATTATACACTCACTAATCTTTACAACCTATCATTCCAATACAACTAAATCAACTTTCATAAAATTTGTGTAGCAATTGTTTACAATGAAATTTTCCTATGACTGGGTATGATTATTATGGTGAGTTTTGTGACAAGGAAATGAAAATATATTGAAAACCAAGGGAGGTAATTTGTGATAAAATTTACATAGAACTCAAGGGCATAAGCAAGGTATATATTTTGACAGCAAGTAAAATTGTCATGTATATCTCACGTACTGGTCACTACACAATATCTTACGATAAGACCGAAAACATAATGACACACTCTAAATTGACACACTGTAATGAATCTCATGGGAAGCTCTAGTACTTCTTATAGGAAATCATTAAGACATAACGCTAATAATAAAACCAACCCCACACTTTATTTTCTCTCCATACCAAACACACTCACTTTCCCCACATATTCACAGTTTACATTTGGAATTTTCCATGGTAACAATTGGATAACATAGATAACCACAGCTGTCCCTGTCCTCTTTGAGCCAATTTTCCATTAGCAAGAAACGAATGTGTGCGACCCTGTGATCCCGCTCGCTGATGAAAAACGCATCAAGGCAATCGTTATATTTCAGTCCTGACTGTTTCGTGAATTGTAGTAACTAAGGCACAGTGTTGGTCAGTCCAGCGAAGACAAA
>CAJDSM010015843.1:42050-54174 GCA_903981925.1 Ostrea lurida
CCTTTTTCAAAGGACCCCCCCCCCCCCCCTTTGACAAATCCTGGATACGACACTGCGGCGAACCTCTTTTCTTCACCTTGAGAGCGGGATGCCCCTGGGTCCGAGTTTACTACCATTGATGATGATAATAACAGAATTTAAGATATATCGGTGAATTAAAGATGTACAGATATTTCTAAGCATTCACATTTCGATAATACTGGATATATATTCGAAACACGAGGAACGCCTTACCCCCCTAGAGGCGTGTATCAGAACACCCTCCTTGTACCTTTAGTCTGGCCTCAGAAAACCAACATTCCACTGATTCACGAATATACCCATGTGATTACATGTATATCTAAGGGTCTGCATGTTTCTAATCAGAGTGGTACAATAGCAGCGCATCTTGTGAAAAGCTATCTATGGTAATGGTTTATACCATATCCAGCAGGCAGTACTATTTGGTATGCCAGCGCAGCATTTTTGGCCCATTATCATTTTCAATTTGGTATAACTACCAGGCGTTATTTCAGACACACATTAATATTTTGTGCAGATCTTTTATGTTGTAAAATGTTCATTTTATCGCGCTAAAAAATACAATATAGGTAATGTTTTATACAAAATTGTTCACAGTGGCTTGTGGACAATGTATTTTTTTTATTTCGTATATCTTAATAAGGGAAATCTGAAGTGTTTTGGGCCGGGTGCAAAGAAAGCTCGTAGAATATCCCATTGTTAAAAAATGTTCAAGTCCTGATTGTTGGGGTATTATTGAATGTTTCAGACAACGTCAGATACTCGAGAGAGTTCATTTACATCTCTCTGAGGAGCAAATTGCCAGAAAATCATCAACCGATTGCGGTTTTTAAAAGTACATAATGTAGTAGGCGTTGACCATGGAAAGTACATCTTAGTTTCTGGGCTGGTTCGCTACTTGGCTAGAGCAGCGTCTCGTGTGGCTGTAGAGGCCAATGTGTGAGTGACAGTCTCTCCCGCAGAGGTTGCATCTGTGGGTGGTCGCTGGTCTGTCGGAGGTGTGGTCCTCCTTCCTGCGAGCTTGCTTGTCCTCAGCTTGTTGCACAGCTTCTTTTCTCCTGACTTCAGATGTTGGTTCAAGATGTTCCTCCACCTCCCACGGTCATTTGCATGTCCCTCCCAGGTCTCTGGGTCAATGTCAAGAGCTTTCATGTCTTCTCTTACAGACGTCTCTGAAGCGCAGGTGTGGGCGGCCCGCACTCCTCCTTCCTATTAACAGCTCTCCATAGAGGATGTCTTCAGGAATGCGGCCATCCTCCATGCGGTGCACATGGCCCAGCAGCGTAGTCTGCGTTGCCTGAGGAGGGTGTACATTCTGGGAAGGGCCAGCGCGAGACAATACCTCGGTGTTGGGTACTCTGTCTTCCCACTTTATGTCCAGGATGCGGCGGATGCTTCTCAAGTGGAAGGTGTTGAGTCTTCTTTCTTGTCTGGAATATTGGTCCATCTCGCTCCCATACAACAGAGTACTGATCATACAGGCGTTGTACACTGACATCTTTGTCTTCACTGTCAGCTTGGAGTTTGTCCACACTCTGGTCGTGAGGCGTGCAATGTTGTTGCTGCCTTCCTTTCTCTTGTCGACCTCAGTGTCCAAGGAGAGGTTGTCGGTGATGGTGGAGCCAAGGTACGTAAAGCGATGGACGACGTAAAGTTCATAGTTATCAACTGGTTATCACAGGTGGAGCTGTTGTGTCCTGTCCCAAAACATTGGTCTTCTTCAAACTGATGGTCTGTCCAAAAACATTGCAAGCCTGGGAGAACCTGCCATCAGCGACTGCAGTTCTGCTATGTGGGTGGCAACTGCGGCGTCGTCAGCAAACAGCATGTCTCTGATGAGGGCTTCACGAACCTTGGTCTTGGCTCTGAGGCAGGCGCAGAAGATTCCAAAGAGAGTCGGTGCAAGGATGCAGCCTTGTTTGACGCCGCTGAGTATTTCAAATGGCTCCGATGAACTTCCATCGAACTGCACTGTTCCCTTCATTGTTGGTGTGGAAGGATTCAATCAGGCTCTGCAGTTTCTTTGAAAGGATCTTGAAAGAGCCATCTCTGCTGACCAGGTCAAAGGCCTTGGTGAGGTTGATAAAAGCGATGTAGAGGGGCATCTGTTGCTCTCTGCACGATCTGAAGTTGGCGAATGGAGAATATCATGTCCACTGTTGACCTATCAGCCGGATCCGCGCTGCGACTCAGGATAGATGCGTTCTGCTAGTTTGACTAGGATGACTCGAGCGAAGGCTTTACCAACGATGCTGAGAGTGAGATGCCTCTGTAGTTGTTGCAGTCGCTTCTCTCTCCCTTGTTTTTGTAGAGAGTAATGATTTTAGCGTCCCTCATGTCCTGTGGTACAGCTCCTTCAAACCAGCACTTACAAAGAACATCGTGCAGAGGGTGGAGGAGGGATGCCTTGCAGTGCCTGACTAGGTCTGGTGGTATCCCGTCGCTGCCTGGAGCTTTACCTGAGGCCAGGCTGTCAATGGCCTGGTTGAGATCTTCTAGATGGTTGGTTCTGCGTTCAGTTCTTCTATGATTGCAAGCATTTGATCCGCGTCAAGGCTGATTGGGACACAGTGTTCTCCCTGGAGTAGAGATTGTGTTCAACCCGTCTCTCCATCTGCTGCCCTTTGTTGGTAATCACTTCCCCAGTGGAGGATTTGAGAGGCGCCGTCTTGCTCTGGACTGGTCCCAGGCTTTCTTGATGCCATCATACATTCCTCTGATGTTACCCAATGCAGCAGTACTCACTGGCACAGCGTCTGGCAGTTTGCCTGGCCTTGCTTCTTGCAATTCTGAGAATCTGCAGGTTTCGCTCGCTGGGAGTACGCTTGTATTCTGCAAGAGCATCGCGCTTGGCTTCCGACAGGTGGGGCTCGTAAGCCTTGGAGGGCAGTACACCTAGGAGAAGGAAAACTCTTATCTCAAACCTCTGCTGCCTTTCGGCAACATCCACCCATGGAAAGGCTTTAAGGAGTAAACCTCGAGGAAAAATCCGGAGTTGGAGTCAGTAGGGCAGTTCGTCGTTGTTCTCAACCTTGCTCTGGCAGCTCCTGCGACGGCGCCACACTTTAGCAGCCTGCTGTTCCTTTGAATCCATCAGTGACGTGGAGAGGGGGGGGCGTGCTGCATGGGCAACAGCCTGCTCTCCATACTAGATTGCTCAGGCTTACATCTTAACATTCACTCACCCACAATCTACATGTACATCTACATCTGCACCTGGAGAGGCCACTCCAGCTTCGCCTATGGCCTCGACACAAACGGGGAGCAGCAGTTACCGGTTATAAGCTACCGCTCAATTGGCGTAGAGCGCGGCGCCGGGGGTTGCTCTGACGGTGGGAGATATTCTCGGATTTCACTGGACAGCTTCCGCCCGCCTTAAGCTGGGCAGTCCCCAGCCAATTGGTGTCGTCCCGCCACGGTCTGCTTTCTTCATTGGGTGCATGGAGATCAGGAGTAATCCAAACTGCAGGTCGCAGCTTTCGCACCAGGCAACAAAAAAAAAAAAACCACAACAATATAAAGGGATCAGCTCTAAAACTGGGAAGTTGGAATGTCCGGACAATGTTGATCGGCCTTTCTGTGAAACATCTAGACATTGCAACAACGCAAGAAATACAGCTGTCATAAACGACGAGCTCAAGAGAATGAACGTGGACATAACCACTCTTCAAGAAAACGGCGCTTAGCGGCACTGGCACATTAAAAGAGAAAGATTTCACGTTTTAGTAGCAAGGGAAAACATCCGACGAACCCAAAGAGCATGGAGTAGGCTTTGCAGTGAAGAAACAGCTTGCTTGAGCTATGGTAGAACCAGGCAGCAATGTCTGACCTCCGCGTCAGTACCACTGCGGTCCCGTCACCCTTGTCAGTGTGTACGCACCGACTCTGTCTTCCACCCCAGACACTAGGTGAATTCTATGAGAAACCTGTGATCCATCAATTGAGAGCATCCCAGTCATGAAGAAACTCGTTTCTCTTGCGACTTCAATGCTAGAGTGGGTGCAGACCATCGTGGCCATCCTGCCTCGGCAAGTTTGGTATGGGCAAATGAATGAGAAATGGACAACGGGGGGGGGGGGGCAGACTTCTAAAAATAACTGAATGGGGGGGGACCTCTATAAATTAATGAACAAGAAAAAGAAAAGATAATCGAACACTGAATGTGTGTGTGGGGGCAAACTTCTAAATTATGTGACATATCACAAGGCAACTTGTTTCTGTAACTAAGATATGACGTCTGTATACTAATAATAACGTATACAGACGTCATATCTCTAGTTACAGAAACAAGTGCCTGTGGACATGAATAAAAGAAAAAATTAAGTTACTTGACAAAAATGGGGGGGGGGGGGGACACAATTTTATTCATCAAATGCCTTCAAAGTTGTAATTATATGGGAACTTTTAAAAGACACGAAAAGTCTCTCCTGTAAGTGAGAAGGAAATGTGCCACACAGCAAGCATTTTTTTCTTCTGCAAAGCCAGAGGATGTGTGACATGGGCTCTTTTACTTGCAGTTCTTTCCTATATACATGTACAAAGGATGTTCCAAAAAATAATGAAACTTGCTGTTTTCACCCCTATTTAATAATCTTAATTTGATCCTTTTATCGTCCTCGCCCTTCGAAGTACTTTACCCTTTGCCTGGATACACCTTTTAGACGATCATATCCACTTTCTAGTTCTAAACATTTTCCATGCACACTTCCTAAATAGTGACACCATCATATATACTTAGTTCTAGTAATTGCAGACCCAAGGGCATTTTGTGATTTGTTATCTTTTCCCAAGAAAGTCAGTGGAATTTTAGTTTGGGAAACATAAGTCGCACGAAGCTAAATTGAAGAGAAATGGGAAGGGGGGGGGCGGGGGAGGGGGTAGGAGAGTAACCTTTCCGCCTCCAATGCGTGCGTGCTATGTGTGCAGGAGCATTAAAATTGTCGTGCAAATAAAGTCGGATATATACTTTGAACATCCCGTTTGGGACGATGACTCGTAATTTCCCATGGCATACATGTAATACATACCCGAGCATGTATAGGAACAGGGCCTTTATAGTCAAGAGAAACTTTCACAGTTTAAAATAGTTATACCCAGGTCTCAATTGGCGAATAATAATGATTTTTCATGAGACGGACGAATTTTGCCCGTAGCAACAAAGTAGAAAACAACACCGCCAAATGCATTGTGACGTCTTTCTAGTATGCAAAATAATTCTTGTTTTAGCCAATCAAATTGCTTGTTATCAAGTGAAATTAAATAAATTATTAAATTATTCACCAATAACTAAATTATCAAAAGTTTTTTGGTATTTTTGGGATACATTTTTAATTTCTTTACATTTTCAACGTGGACTTTTTTGTTCATCGAACAGCAAATGAATGAAGGTATCCACCTAGCGTTTATCTTTCCCAGTCATTTCTATAATGAAATTTCCAACGACCTATTTTGAATTTCAACTTCTGAATATCAAAAACAAATGGTCAAAGTTCATATCGTAGGAATTTAGCATCAAACTGACATCATGAATATACGCTTCGATCATTTGTCTGTGAACGTGTAGAACTGTGACTAGCTTCAAACTGACGTCATAATAACGATTCGATCATTTGTTTGTGAACGTATAGAATTGTGACATCCAAGTTCAGTCTAGATACAGTATGAACTGTTAAATATGAACCTTGAAAATTGTAATAGAACAGATAGGAAGACCGTGTGTGCAAAATTTAATTATTCGTAAAATACGGTATTATATGGTTGCGACGAATTTAAGCGTACGAACTACTCTGACGTCACAGCATTTTTATGACTTTGAGTGTGTGTGACGAACTATAAATGTAACGTCATAATCATCCTAGACGTAAAGCAAGGACTAGCAACAGTAACAAGTCAAGATACCATGGGTTGTATCAGTACTAAAGTTTGCGCCAAGTCTACAGTCGTTCGTGTTCGGAACAAAAAAGGAGGCGTAAGAAGGCGAAAAAAGATGCCCAAATCACAAGGTATTAAGGCACAGGTGAAAAAGAGCGGTGTGGCGTTTGATGTGCCGATCATAACGACTTCCAAAAGCCGAAACTCCCCCTATCAAGTCTCAGACCGGGGAAAACAGCAACTTTCAAAAGATGGAACTGAAAGACAACGTAAGTTTGTGTAATTTTCTGTTTAACAATTACTCAGTTGTATTTGTATATATATTTTAGGGTAACATGAAAGTAGTGAAGAAATAGAAAAGGATGGAGGGGTTCCCGGCAACCCCCCCCCCCCATCCCAACACACAACACAACCAAACAAACAAAGAAAACAACAACACAAACAACAAAAACCACCACCACCAACAACAACAACAAAAAAAAAAAAAATTCGTGCATGCTAAGCTCTATAGAGATAACAAGATTTTATTACATTTAAAATTTAAACTAAATATTATTTCTGATCGACGTCACGTTATTAATATTACAGGAAATATAACAAGAATCGAGGAGAAACAAGAGCTAGCGAAGCAGAGAAGGCTGAAACAACCAGAAGACGATGCAGGAGAAGATGAAACGACAGTGTCTTTATATAATGCCTGGCAAATTATAAACTGAGATCTGTGTTTTGTTTGTTTGGTTTTAGAATGATTTGATAAATAAAATGTGATTATTTTTACAGGTATAAAAGCTCTTTGTTTTCTTGTTCTTTTAACAGTGCTAAGCTGAACACAGAACAGTTCTGCGCCAAAGTATCACATACATGTAGTATGGACCCTTTCTAATATTGGCAGATCTTCAAAAGTCAACCTTTAAAACAATGTTTGGCAGCGGTTACTAATGGTATATTTTTATTGAACAGATATGTCAACAGTATAACACTATTTAAAACAACTTTAGAATTGTTTTACTAAGAAAAGGCTCTATTTGCGTGGCTTTCATAAGGTAGTTCTATCTCACAAACTTTTGATTTGAAATTCACAATTTCTATAATATTTCATGTACTATAGTCCACATCCATGAAATCATCCCAAACAAAAATGTAACATCTTGGTAAATCCTTATTACCCCCATGATTTCCCAGATTCCACAATATCAAACTTCTATGAAAATATAACTCCAAGATTTCATTGGAAGTTTAATCCAAAAATGAAAACATTTCTGAAGCATTTAGTCTTCAGGAACAAAATTAAATCCATTTTTTTTTTGTTAGAGTATATTCTTAAAAATTCAATAAAGAGAGTGGATAGAAATATTGTATATACAAGGTTCTTGAACGTGAGCCTTATGCATTTATGATATTGTATTATTTAAATTTAGTTCCCCGCTTCATATTATTAACGGGGATATAAATATAGTCCAATGGAAGGATCTCAAGCCCTTATTTTGAAAGGTCCTAAAATTTCGAGAACCTCGCTCATTTAAATGGCGACATAATTTCAGTGACTATCATGAATTCTGTGAAGAATACGCAGACGCTGGACAAAATCTGAGGGAGATGGAGCTTGACACTTTGTCTGAAATGGATAAAAAGTATTCGGAGTTTATTAAAATCCCGTTATTCACCATTTAACGGGGAAAATGCGTACTATTTTATCCCTCTGTTTTTAAGAAAACCAGAAGTGGTAAATGAGTTACATAGCTACATGAAAATTTTTGTACTGGTTCCAGCTGATAAGCTAGTAGACAACATTGTCTTTGTTTGTAAAAGTTACTAATTATAATTGTCTTTTAAAATGAACTAGGTTTACTTCAAAACTCTGTGGAATCCTACTTAACACTCTAAGCAATTTTCACAAAAGATGAAATTTCTTTCAAAAAGCACCTTTCTGTTTAAAAATACTTTCATATTCGAAGAATCAGGATCAATTTGAATTACCATAACCTTTATTTGGATTTCCGAAATTGCACAAAAAACCCTTAAAACAATGATAATCGCTGGCTCCAGTAGTGCTCTACCAAGCCTCTTTCTTTACTGTTTGACTAAACTACTAACAGCTATCAAAGAATTCTTCAGAGATTCCTGTTCCACTTACATATTCAGAAGTGGTGTCAATCAGATGTGGATTCTTAAAAAACTCTAAAGAGCTTTTGGAATAAGCCTAAAAATCAACAAAGAAATTTTCCAAAAATTGACTGCATCAACGTTATGAATTTCTCCACAACTTTACAACAACGATTCTCACGATAAATTAAAATCCTAGGCCTTTTTCAGATTATGATAATTGCTTTATAAACAAAAACGGCACCCGAAAAATACGATTTCTAGTCGTTGGGAAACAAAGACACATATTTTGTTAGAAAAACTCTGATTGCCCCACAAGTACTCTGAAGAAGATATTAAGAGTCATGCTTGGGTTTTTATAGATAATATTATGTAGTCTTTGGAGCCCAGGTCTTCCAACAATCCGTAGGTATTCCTAATGGGCACTAATTGTGGCCCCCTTATTGGCAGACTTATTTTTATATATATGAAGCAGCGAAGTTTATAACAGAAAGCTGTTAGCGGGATAAAAAACAGACAACTTGCCGTTTCCTTCAACCTTACATATAGGTTATTAGATGATGTGTTTATCAATTAACAAAATCATAGATTTTCACAATTATGGTCCATGTTTGATATATCCCGAAAGACTCGACATTAAAGGACACCACCAGAATCTGACATATCTGCTTCATATATTTGGATATTTTACTTAACATTGCTCTAAAATGGCAGACTGACAACTACATATATTGATAAGCGTGATGACTTTAACTTTGCACATCGTCAACTTTCTTTTCTATGTTAGTAATATATCACTATCATCCTGCTTATCGGTGTGTATATTCCAGTTGTTCGATACCAAGAGCATGCTATGCGTAAATGCGGAACTTTTTTAAAGCGTTAAGGCCAATACTAACAAAAAAGTTGGATGCGCAGGGTTATAGACGAATCTCGTTTAAAAGTCACCCTTCGCAAATTCTACGGTCGCTATAAATGACCTTGTTGCGATTACAAATTATCACTAGTCATATGTTGACTGATTTGTTTCATACCCTTGTTAGAACCTGTTCCATTTTCCTTCTAAGATTTGACTACGGGTAATCCCGTTTACTTTTAATTTCGACTAATGGCTCACGGCGGTGTGACCGGTCAGCAGAGGATGCTTACTCCTCATGGCACCTGATTCGCTACCTTCGCTTTGTCCGAGGTTCCGTGTTGCCTACACTCGTATTTTGTATATGTTTTTTGGAATTATGATTACGTTTGACACAATGTTAACTTCGCATTTTTCATGTATAAATATTTGAAAGTATTAAAAGAGGCTCATTACATTAAAATTTTATTTCATGATTCTATTTAAGCACTTTTAAAGAAGCACTGGTTTTCGCATTCGAAAAGTAATACAAGCTCTCAATTATTTTGTATATATGAATTTTTTTTTTATTTTTCTGGAAATAATGAAAAAGTTGTTTTCTTTGCAAATAAGAGGTTCTAGTACCAAATTTGCTGTGATTTGGTGCATGATATGGAATATCTAATAAAACATGCCCCAGAGACCCGAAAGAAGTTAATTGATTTTTCGGAAAAAAAGTATTTAACGAAATATTGAAAATGCTATTTGCTTGATATTTGTTTTTAAATATATGGATATATCTTCAAAAAAAAGATTAATTAAAAGACAGACCATGTTAGACAAGTATATTTTTAAAAGAAATTGAAATGAAATGTCTTATTTTTCAGATTATATCGCTATATTGTCAGATTTATTCTCAGCGAGAGAAAAGTACCGATCCCGATCGAATGTGAATAAGAAAATTACTGGAAATGAGTCATTATTAACTGGTAATTGTATGGACATTTCAATTAAGAATTTACTTTCCTTTATAAAATTATTTAATTGTGTAAACCATTTTACATCAAGGGAGTGTAGTTTTCTTATTAAAATCTCTCTATTGAACTTTTTTGTGTTAATTTCGATCGGGCTTGGTTCAAATTTGAAAAAATCTGCAATATTTCTAATTTTGGCTATTTCATTTCAATTTCCTTTTAAAAAATATTTCTCCGACATATCTTTTCCTAAGTGAACGTGTTCTTGAATATTCCATCCATAGATCTTTAAATTGGTCGCATCGAGAATGTACTCTGCTGCTAAAACATAGAGGAGACGAAAACGGAGGTCATCTAGAGACGCGAACGGTTTGTGGAAGTTTCAATCGACAGACGTCAGACCCTTGTGGGGTTCAGATACATGTTATATAAAGGGTTGCGAATCGGCGTAAGTAAAGGAAGCGACAGAGCTAGATGCGGTGGGAAGAGGCGTACATTAGATGGCGCATGTCTAACAGAGTCCAATATAAGAAAGTCAGGCGTACATAATCGCGAAGCGTGTTAACCAGAGTGGAGTTTAACCGACGAGGGCAATCGGAATCAGGTTTTTGTGCAATAAGACACATGTGTCTGTGTCCCTGGTGCGTGATCACAGCTACGCCTATGTATAAGGTAAGAGGAGGTGATCTTCTAGTACCCACCCCATTAAGAGGAAGAAGGCCGGGTGGGTAATGTAACGAGGTAAGGGTATATGGAACGTGAGGCTCTCACTAGGGTGCAAGAAGAGCGTAGGAATAGGAGAAAATACGTATGAACAGGCAGAGAACGATGCAAGGTGCAGTTAAGGCTCATGCTCTCGGGGACGCGTCGAGCCTAATTAGATGTGGAACGTCAAGAAAATGTCGAGAAGATAGCTTCAACTATACGCGTGCGAATACCCAGGAGTAACCAGTCCCCGTTGCGGTTAGGCGATTATATGGAAACAATCGGGCCGGTTAATCCCTCGAGTTTTCGTATGACATCAATAAATTATTGCCCTGGTCTGGAGAAGAATAAAAGAAGGCTAAGAATTTTATATAACGCATAGATAGTGGGCTGAGTAGGAATAGATAAAATCGAGTCAGGTCTCATACCAGGCCTAGATCCACACTGCGATGAAAATGAGTAGCTATATAGATGTGTGGGACCGTGCGTATTGTGCTACGAAAAGAGATAACGTGCCGAATGCAAAAAGAGTATTGAAAGAACGTTAGGAGTGATGTGGATGTCCATTGGCAGAGGACAGACGCTTTTAGCGTAACGCCCGCTTCCGAATGAGCATAGTACAAGCACGAGTCAGCGCGGTGGACATTGGGTCTACTATACATCGCTGGCTAGAGTGAAGCCCAAGTGGGGGCCCAGCCCCCGGAAGCTCTGGATTTAAGGGCTTTTAGAGTTATTTTTAGGGGTTTATTTAGCTATAATTCTACACATAATGGATAATTCTGGTCACCAAAAGGAGGCCCTGGGCCCCCTCTAAATCCGCCTATGCTCCGCACATTACTGGTATATGTACATTGAATGAAATAAAAACCGACATGGAATATTTGTTAATTGTTATAGTAAATGCTGGATTTTGCTTCGTTTATAATTATAAATCTATATCAAAGTTTTTGCTACTTATAGTTTTAAATTTCCGTTAGAATATAAACGTCAAATAAATATTCTGTTAAGCCATTATTGGCGAAAATGGCCACGGAGTACCTATGGGTCTAGAGCAACTTGGGAATTGAACGTGGGTCACATTGGCGACAAGAACACAACCCTGAAAAAGATTACAATACTACCATAAGTGGACTCTTTAACTGCTGCATTTCTCTACTTCAACAAGACATGTTAAGAAAAGAAAACTATCCCCTCTTTTTTGTTTGTTTTAAAAATCAAACATTTTATCATGCAAAATCAAGTTTTTCCATGCCAATCTCCCATAGAGAAAAATAACTTGTATAGAATTAAAGAGGTGAAACTTTATGACACTAAACCTTTTGAATATAATCAGAAAACACATTTCATTTCACCCAACAACCGGTAGGGATCCAGGTTAGAATAGGTCCTCAGTACCCCTTGCTTGTGGTAAAAAGCAACTAAATCATAATGGGGCATTCCTTCAGATGAGACTGCAAAAACCTAGGCCCTGTGTCACAGCAGGTGTGGCACAATAAAGATCCCTCCCTGCTCAGAGCCCCTGAGTGCCGAGCACAGACCTAAATTTAGCAGTCCTTCACCTGCAATGGTGATGTCTCCAGCGGGAAGTTACCGTATATACTCGCCTATAAGTCGG
>CAJDSM010015847.1:425-11097 GCA_903981925.1 Ostrea lurida
TGTTGTCATGTCCATATTATTCTGATTTAAGGAAAACATACATCAAATTTTATTATTTCACTCAACCATCCATGTTTAAACTTGTACAACTTTTTCAATAAGAAACAAAAAAGCATTATGTAATTTAGCAAGGTTTTTGATAAAAGCACCGAGATTAAGAAACTCATAATATATCATATGTGTTGTTCATCCTCCATATTTGATCACACGGTTCGTTCACATGTTTTTTTTTATATTATTATACTCACTAGTATATTGTTGTTTGATTATCATATATTTGTACCATACCAATGAGATGTTTCTCAAAGTTCAATAAACAAAACAATACAATACAATACAATGGTGACGTCTCCATATGAGTGAAAAATTGTCGTGCGTCCCGCTGTTAGAATTCCCATGGGCACGAGTTGTGCTCCTTTGTTAGCTGACCTGCTTTTATATTCTTACGAGGCACAATTCATCCAAAAGCTTCTACACGAAAAGAAGAAATCTCTATCGGTGGTCTTCAATTCCATATTTCCGATATATTGACGACGTTTTTATCTATCAAATAATGATTTTCATTCATATGTCGATTCAATATATCCCAACGAACTAGAAATAAAGGACACACAGAGTCTTCCATATCTGCTTCGTACTTGGATATTTCATTGAACATATATTAGACATTAACGGCAAACTAACTACTCAACTTTATGAAAACGGGACGATTTCAGCTTCTCCATCAACTTCCATACTTATGTAGCAATATTCCATTCTTTATCTGCATATATGGTTGTATGTCTCTCAACGTATTCGATATAGCAAGAGCTTGTTCTGCATATGATCAGTTTGTTTTTTTTAATCGAGGCAGGCTACACATAAACAAGGTGTTGTTGCAGGGGTTTCAACATTCACGTTTAAAGGAAGCATTTCGCAAATTCTATGGTCGTTACAACAATTTAGTTTGCCAGTATGGCTTGCCTTTGAGTCAAATGAAGTCTGAAGTGCTTCATACCTATCATTAATCCATTCTTTATAATTACAATGATTTTTACTCCGTTTACCTCATCAAGATATAAAAAAAAAATATTGAACACAGGTAAAGAGTCAGAAAATTGATATGATATTGAATTTTGGAGAAAGGATAATTAAATACCGGCATCATTTCATGAAACTGGGCAAAATCAGTGCAACTTTGATTAGAAACTGTCAACCGATTCTGGCAAAATGTTGTACCGACTTATAAGCGGGTCAATGGCAAAATCCTTCATAATGGTCTCAAAAAAAACTACCGACTTAGAGACGAACCGACTTCTAGGAGAGTACGGTAGGGCTCACGGCGGATATGATCGGTCGACAGGAGATGCTTACTCCTCCTAGGCACCTGATCCCACCTCTGGTATACTAGTCCGTAATTTATCCATCTTTACATTTGTATTCCATTTGGGATTTATGACTGATCACTGCTTGTCATCTTTACCGTTTCATGATGACAAGGCTACCACACAAATGTTGTTTACCGTAAATAGTAAAGTTAGTCGTTCGGCAATGTAAACAATTTTTTGTCACGTGATCCACAACACTAATCGTAATTTTTACCTGTTGAATAGTGGTTTTCTTCAAAGTTTTAATATCGTCATCGGATATGATGTCATGAAAAAGTGACACCCGTGGTCGAACATGGAGAACTTCCTCCTTGACTACGTAATAAGGAATTTCCGTTCTCCGGTGAGTACAATACAACTCTGATTGTTCTTTGGAAGTCTGTGAATTTATAAAAGTTAAGATTTCTCAAGATTTGAAATGTTAGAAAATATTGCATTTTTACAATAAACAGTCTCCAAATTCTATCAAAATTAAGGTTTGAAGAAATTAACAAAGCAATATAAGGCCTTTAAAGCATCGTTTAAAGTAAACAAAGAAATAAGTACCCTGAGTGTATTCTATGCACATATTCCACGTTAGTTTTCAGTTTTACCCGTAAATCTGGTTATTTTTGTTGTCGATTAATTTTTAGCGGTTTTGCGAATTAGTTGGATTCGCAAAATCTACCGTAAAAAAAATTTCTAGATCCGCCAATCCGATGGTCAGTTGTATTAAACTCCCACGTGTGTAAATAGTAATCAGTACTGGGATTCATTTGATATCACTCGTGCGTAACTAATCTAGCGGGTGGTAGTTTATTGATGGTCAGTTTTAACTTAGATTTTAAAGCTACAAAATGTCAAATTTTCAAAGACTTGAATAGAAAAGAGCGGCCTGCGTTTTTAACTGAAAACAAAAAGAGTATAAAGCTTATGAATGAGGAGTTAGAAGTTCTGTACAATTCGCCAAGTCCTAAAAATGGAGGAATTACACGATTTTAACAGATGGAAAATCACGAACGACAATACTTAGGCTAGAAAAACTAAAACAGACATTGTTTCAATATTTGTCTAGATTTGAATACATTTGTAATATAATTTTTCAGTACGACCACGCTTACCCGCGAGCTGGAATCTTGAAACGGCATAAATTTGGAATGATGGAATTTTCTTTTCTTTTCTTTTTTTTTTTTTTAAATTCTCAAAAATAAGAAACGGTAAAAATAAATATATAGGCTTTCTACTCAAGTTCTCAAAAATAAATCGACGCAACAATATCCAGATTAATTTACGGGTACGTTTAATACACATAGCACGACCATCACCTTTGTTTGGCCTTGACAAAGCCGGTCTGTGGTGGATGGAGTACGTCTCACATCCATTGTGTCTGTTGATGAAATCTGATGCCTTGCCTCGCTGTCGTATTTCATCAAACGCGGCTTAATCAGTTTGTATTCTGTAATAATCAAGAATTATTTTATAATAACAAAATTTTACTTTTAAATGACATCATTTCATGCTTTTAAACTATATTACAAATCATATTATTTCAGAAACAGTATCCAAATTTACAAACCTGTTAACAGAAATGGCGATAGTATTTTCCCAGCAGCCTTTGACATCTTGATCTAATTGTTTAATGAATCAAAATTTCAACATTTGCATGTACTAATATGTCATCAATAATAAACCCACATTTCAATAATCAACATTTTTATGTTTTCCTCAAATTACGGACCTTTCTGTTTGACATGATAAAAAAGAGTCGCAAAAAACAAAGACTGAATATCTAGATTATCAGTAATTTGAGGGATAGAGAAGTAATGGTGAGGCATGGGGTATTCCTACTACAACTTACCTCCTTTGAACATTTGTCATATGCCACCACAATACGTGTGCAAGTTAATGATATGCCTAAAATTATTACATCTATACAAACCGCAAGCAATAAATCGTTTTAATTCATTATTTTACCCCGCAAGAGATATTAACAATGAAAGCATCATAAAAAGCAGATGTATTTCAGTCTATCAAACTGTTGGGTGAAAGAGCTTTAAATAAAATGAAAAGAAACATGTTATTTATTAAATAAAGCATGTAGTACACCGTCAAATATTGATAAATGTCATGAGGGTTTGATGCAGGGAAATCCACTCTCCCCATTTCTATTTTCAGTTTATGTAAACTATTCATATAGAGTTCATAGAAATCGTTTTTGCTTATAAGGAAATTATTTGTATTGATTGTGTGTACATTTCTAAATCTATCTTTTTATTTATTTTTTTTTTTTTTGCCTTTGTTATATTTACAAGTTCAAATTATGGCCAATTCTTGATGAACGCGCTGTATTAATTTTGTGTATACAATGTGCATGTGCAGAACTATTTAATAAATATAGTACGTATGTTTTAACTGATAAGAATTTCACCAGAAATGAAAGTACAATGTAAGTTTAAGAAATAGATTGCATAAGGGTATGGACGGTAACACTTCACGCCCGAGCATATAAGTAGAAAAGCGCCTCATGAAGTTTGCCGGTGTGAAGAAGCGCCTCGTGAAGTTGTGCGGTGTGAAGAAGCGCCTCGTGAAGTAGGCCGTTGTGAAGAAGCGCCTCGTGAAGTAGGCCTGTGTGACGAAGCGCCTCGTGTGCGAATTGGCCGGTGTGAAGAAGCGCCCGTGAAGTTGGCCCCGTGTGACGAAGCGCCTCGTGAAGTTTGCCGGTGTGAAGAAGCTGCCTGCGAAAGTAGGCCGGTGTGACAAAGCGCTCGCGAAGTAGGGCCGGTGTGATCACACCTACGCCTCGTGAAATAGGCCGGTGTGAAGCGTCACAATTCATACCCTCATGTATTTTCAAACATGAAATTTATTTATACGCTGACGATATTGTGCTATTCTACAAGATAATTATTCGAACAGATTGTGTAGATAAGATTTTGGAGGTTATCCTCAACTACTAGTATATTACAACTATATTACAATCATAGAGTTTCCATATGTTTACATAATAAAAATTTCTATTTAAAAATACATGTATTGCAAAATTATAATATGTATGGTTCTTGAAAATAAACAATACAATACCAACATAAATTAATTGCATGATTTTTCTACTCACATTGTGGTATGCCTTTGCAATTTTTGATATGAGCTTCATTCGTTCGTTGCTTTCCAACTGAGCACGTTTTAAATATTCCTGGCGGAGGGCAATTTCTTCAAAAGAAAACTGAAATCTCCGCGCATGCTCAGCCAGAATCAGAATGTCTTCAAGTGACAGCGGTTTAGATGGCATACCAAACATGATGCCAGCTATGACGTCATCGGCGTCCAGCTGATAAACTGACCAGACATGGAGGAGTCCAGTCATCGCTCCATCTACGTCCTCCTCTGTCGGCCACCTGGAGATTTCAAATTCTGCCTTTCGGAATAATATCTGGAACTCTTTTCAAACAGAAACCAATATGAACATTTCAATTCTTAGATGTTATAGAATTTAGAACATACAAATTTAAGCAAAACAAATTATGTAGTGATAAATTGGGTTTTGCACAGGTTGTTTGTTTTTAAAATGTTGGTATAAGTCACCCTATCGATACGTCATCAGCTATAGATGAAGTGACATAAATTTTGACCAATACCTAGCCTTCAAGACAGTGAGGGATTCGCGTATATCCTCCCGTCGCTTAAATACTGACAATGGATCGCCATTATCTAGGTGGAATGTCACTCGACCAAACTCGGAATATTCGTACCTCATACTAATCTCGGCTGTATGACTTAAAGCGCCATTGAGAAGATGGCTGCTGTTTACATGTGTTGACTTACAATCTTGACTTTCAATGTCTTAAACTGTTTGAAGTTTTTCTTTCAAAACAGGGTTAGCATCAATTCTGAAATGTAAAAGTCAACAAATTATTGAATTTAATCCATTTTTAAGAACTATTTTAAGCAAGCGCTATGTTTTCTCAAAGCGGTTAACAGGCGTGCAGATCACAAATGTAAGGCGGATACGCATATCAAGTACTATCATACAGCCGAGGTATGATGTAGGTTCCGGAATCAGTCGGAGTTGGCCGAATGGGTGGAATGCTACACCATAGAAATTTGATGTGAATGAAAAGTGGAGCCAGTTCCAGGAGAGGTCAACTACACCAACTATAACAAGAAGGGAGAAAATGCAATGGACCTGACTCGGATTCGAAACCAGGGCCCCTTGAATCTCTAGTCAGGTGTTCTACCACTGAGCTAACTGGTTACCCAGCGATCGAATCCGTCTGACCGCGGCCAGCCGGGTTCGATCGCCGGTAGCCAGAGAGTTTCAAATCCTGGTCTGGTCCGGTGCGTTTTCTCCTTTCTTAAAATTGTTACACACGTCTTAATTTGGGTGCGGCGCTGGGATCTGGAATTGGCCATTAATTTAGCGAAGCAAGCGCCTTAATCGCTGAGCTGTTTGGACCTCGACCAGTAACACAAGTATCAAACATTCTTCAGAAAGATTTTACACCACACAGAAGTACAGAGTACTCATCACTTATAAGTATATAATGTAAGTTCTGACCTTTGGTGGCGCTGTCTTCAGCAGAGTTATTGAACACCAGACCGGCGATATTTCTCCAGTCTCGGGCGAGTCTCCGCAGGGCATGGAAAGCTTTGATTGGGTGTCCAACAGCCTCCCCGTCAGAGGGCGCCACCGAGAGTTTGTTGTCCACAAAGCTGAAAATGCAAGCTACCTTAATGACTATATAATGACTATACCGGTATATATAATGGATGCCCATACAAACAAAATGCATGTACATTGTGTCCAAAAAAAATGTCAAACTGAATTATTGAAAAACAGAATTATTTATTAAGAAAAGAAATTATTATATAAATGGACTTATTGAATGAAATAATACAAAAAACAAATTTATGCCCATGGCATACAGTGTTGCACCTGCTTGTCATTCCGTCTGTCCTAATATTTTGTCTTCGCAACTCCTTTTAAACCCTTTGATGGATTTCAGTGAGTATTGGTACATGTAGATGTGCATGTTGGAAGGAAAAGGTGTTTCAGTTTTTATTACAGGAGTTATGGCCTCTTGACTTAGATTTTTTTTTTTTTGTGTGTGTGTGTGTGTAAGGCAGCTGTATCATCTTGTCTTCGCAACTCCTCCTAAGCCCTTGGAGGATTTCAATGAAACTTGGTACAATAAAGATCACATCAGTATAGACATGCATGTGGGCAGAGGAAAGCTGTTTTAAAAAAAAAAACTCCTCCTACACCCTTTAGAGGAATTCAATGAAACTTGATACAATGAAAAGATCAACAACATGTAGATGTGCTTGTGGGAAGGGGAAGGCTGTTCAACTTTATTACAATTTCGCATTATAGGAGTTACATGTATGATCCATGGACTAAGTTGTTGGGTTTTGAGGGGGGGGGGGGGGTATTTTGTTGTTTTGTTTTTTTTGGGGGGTTGGGGGTTTGTTTTTTTTTTTGTTTTTTTTTTTTTTTTTTTTTTGGTTTGTTTTGTTTTGTATTATCTCTGATCATTCCTCAAGAGAAAACAGATTTTGTGTGTTCATTTGTAAGACCTATTGTCGAATGATGAAAAACATTTTTTGCTTGATTGTCCGTTATACAACATACAAGAAAAAGTATTCAAAAATATCATATATTAATCATGTATCTTTACTGAATCCTCTCCTTCTTGTGACTACAAATGAAATGTATCTTTATATTAGAGACTCTTTTTATGTTAGAAACGAAGCATTGTTACGGATATAAAACATTATGTAGCACAGTATATATAATTATACATGTATATTTTGTGTTATACTTCTACATTCCATGGCTAACAACACTTGTATATGTGTTTTATTGCCAATAAATTGAATTGAATTTGTATTTGTAAGGTACATGTAGTATCATCTTGTCTTAACAACTTCTCCTAAGTCCTTTAGAGGATTACAATGTGCCTAATTGGTACACTCAAATTACAACATGGGAAGAGGGAGGCTGTTCAAAATTTAGTACTGAAGTTACGGCCCCTGGACTACGAACTTTTTTTCATATGTAAGGTCGTATCATCTTGTCTTCGCAACTCAAGGAGAGCAATATATGCCCTAAAACCTTATCATCCCGGCAGGGGCATTCGTCGCGTACCGACACATCTAGTTTAACCTGAATTATTATTGTAACAGGTAAGTTACTTTGGTGCACCGCGTACCGACATTTATAAGAGACACGGGCACCGGGTCCTGCATGTGTCTGGCACATTACCGTGCACAAGGGCAAACTTTGGGTCGTCAGGGAGGCCTAGGTTCGATCACAGACCTGTATCGACACTTTAATGTTAACTTTTTTTTAATTTCATTTGATGACCTAACTATCGTTTTCTCTTTTGGGGGGGGGGGGTCTGTTCTTTTCTAATACATCACCTTGAACCAAATAAATATAAAATTATCACAGGTTGCTGATTGAAATGCGAACAAAATATATTTGAGTGGAACTAAGTCCTTTACACACATGCATCATTTAAAATTTTATCAAAACAAAGTTCAAAATTGTTTGCATATGAAATGTGCGAAAAGCTCTGAATATGCTGGGAAAATTATGCCTAATTTTGGATAAAGTTTTATGTATTCGTCTTGCTTACCTCTGAACAGCTGGTAATATTTCCTTAGAGTAATTTTGCTGACGTTCCACATATCTCAGAAGACCGCCGATTAAATTACATTCTAATTTCGCCAAAATTTCAACCTTGTACGTCGCACTAGAAATACTACCCGAAATTAAGTAGCATGGAAGCAACAGAATCAAGATCTGTAAGACGGGGTTCGAGGGTCTGTGCATCCTGAACAATGCGGAAGTTGTCCACCACTTCCCGTTATTGGGGTGACAATCTTGGACCACCGTGACGCCAAAGTTGTAACATGCTGCCCCCGGGGTGGAATATTGTCAATCTCTATCCGGATTCATCGTGAACTATAAGTTGTACTAGGAACGATAACTCTGGGTAGAGACGGTCTGATATAAAATATTTAATCCCTGCCCTCCTCTAAATCCGCCTATAGATGGGTATGGCAGAGTATTAATTATAATCAGTCATCTAATTAAAATTGGCTGTTTTGATTCTGCTATCACTTTGATGGAAGACGGGGTGCTTGTTCCTCATAGCATACGTTTCATGCACACATATTAATTTTAAACAATATCTTGCATATTAACTATTATTCTGCGGTTGTAAATCTGCAGATAGTATAATAATGGCCAGTTGATGTGATGAAAATTAATTGACAGTGTCGAGAATTGCCCACAAAGCTGAAAATACAAGCAATAAGTACTATGAATATATAGAATGGGCCAGTTTCCAGTTTCTTTATTTCCGTGAGCCATGCGGCTCATTAATTGGACTTACATATAACATACAAAATAATATTGAACAGTATATGGAGAGTGCATAAACTTATTATAAATAGTTCATCCAATGGAATGGCATGATTCCATACAATCATATATATGTATGATTCAGAGCACATATTCGTATATTTAACACTATATAACAGACATTACTTGAAGTAGATACCGGTATACATGTATGTAAAACAGTATATTGTGCTAATTAGTAACAATACCATTACGTATACGTAGTTTTGTAGCATATCTTAGACATTTACCTAGATTACTTAGACAGTTCTATAACGTTATTAACGCTCAAAAGCATTACAAGTTTATAAACACTTGGTTTTGCATAGTAGAACTTTTTGATATATATATTTTTCGTATTTCATTGTATCCTTTCATAAATAGGTCAGACAAGCTAGACTTTCCAGTACCTTTGACTGACTTGGATTTCACCTATTTCCCGCGTTGAAGGGACATGGACAGGATTCAAGTCGAATATTTTCAAGTTTTATTTTCCCACTTTTTATGTCCACAGTGCTTGTTTAGGCATTTCTAATGGTCAGTAAAAACTTGAATGCCAGATGTCGATCGAGTTACAAAAGAAGAGTTTTGTCATAATTATTTTTATTTACGTAAGTTGAATATTCTGGTTAAAGTTTAGATTACAGCAATTTTTTTTTTAAATTACAAGTACAATCTAAACACAGAGTGTTTGTCACATCTCTGTTTTGTTACCGAGTAATACATTGCCATGTTAACGTAACTTAATACATTTTCTCGTAATAGGGCTAAATGAATATCTAATTGAAACAATAATTATCACTTTATAAATATCAATCAAAGATCAATATAAAATCGACATGCAATGATTGTTTGGGTTTTTTAATTGTTATTATTTTTGGGGGGTTGGGGGTTGGGTTGCGTAGAGGTTAGGTTTTTTTTTTGGGGGGGGGGGGGGTTGTTTTTTTGTTGTTGGTTTTTTTTTTTTTTTTTTTTTTTTTTTTTTTTTTTTTTTTTTGGTTGTTTTTGTTGTTTGTTTTTGTTTTGTTTCACAGATACATCATTTCTAGATAATAACCAAAACACAGTGATAACTCAGTTTTCTCTTTGATGTCACGTAGATCACTCTAAAAATTAAAAAGAAAAATTAGCTGACCTGCGTGTAGTAATCCGGAAATATGACCCCAACATTTGCCAAAATAAAGTTACACTCCTTATAACCAATCCATCGTAGGTTGTGTTTGAATATGCAAAATCCCATATAACTCTTTAAAATTTCAAAACTTGGTTATGATATTCAGAACACTTGAAAGTGAAAGGATTTTGTAGTAGTGTACTGGGCAATATAAGAGGAAACTTGTACCGCCTAGCTTCTCTGGCGATGTTGTAGAGTATCTCTCTTGATCAAGAAAAGCAACGACGAGCGTGGTCAGCTTGTAACCGCTTTATGTTACAATATGGTGGCAGTTTTGTGGGGTGTTTTTTTTTTGGGGGGGGGGTCATCTTCGCTAGCCAAGGGCTTACGATCCGCTTCGCTTCTCTACAACCCTTGGCTGCGTTAGCACTTATGAGTGATGAAATAAATGTAATCCATGACTTGATTGGCTGAATGATTGTATATTGTTTATTATATATAATGTTCTACTTGAGAATTCTCACTCATATAGAGACGTCACCATTGCCGGTGAAGGGCTACCAAATTTATGCCTATGCTCAGCGCTCATGGCCTTTGAGCAGGGAGAGGTATTTTTCGTGCCGCACCTGCTGTGACACGAGGCCTCGGTTTTTGTGGGCTCATCTGAAGAATCGCCCAATTTAGGTCGCCTCTTCCAAAGAGCAAGGGAAACTGAAAGAAAATATTACAAAGAAGAGGCTCACGGGCCTTCACGGTCACGTGAGTATCATAACCTTCAGAGGCGTAGGACTGATTTTGAAAGGG
>CAJDSM010015848.1:4484-16272 GCA_903981925.1 Ostrea lurida
CCTCTAATTTAAAGGTATAAATAAATTAATTTCAAATATTTGATAATTTTTGTTGGGATTGAATATTGCTTCAATTAGAAAAATATCAAAATATTTTTTTTTTGATGATCAGCTTGCGTCCCTGAAAGACAAAACACGATGAGGTTGTACGTTTTGTGACGAGGAGGCGCTGGAAGAAACCGAGAGCTCAGGCGTAAACAGAAGCCTGCGCCGTGAGACACAAATACATGTCAGCCTTCTGTACTCAGCCTGCCGTCAGATCGCTCGCCTCAGAAACTCAGAAGCTCGCTGCGGGAGTGAGTGTGACTATCCTCCAGGATACTCCCAGCGAGAGAAGTTCTAAGGGCTCAGTTACTCATAGCGTACTTGGCGATCAAATCGGTCCCATTAGCCTTGGACAGTACATTCAGATCAAATCGGGTCCATAGCTTGACCAGTACATTTAGATCAATTAGTTCATACTTTGTCCAGTACATTTAGATCAAATTGGTTCAAGCTTGACCAGCACATTTAGATCAAATCGGATCCTAGCTTGACCAGTGCATTTAGATAAATCAGTCCATACCTTGACCGATTCATTTTAGATCAAATTGCGTCCATAGCTTGACCAGTAAATTTATAATCAAATTGCGTCCTTAGCTGGCCCAAGACATTAGATCAAAAAATCGGTCCATTACCTTGAACAGGTTACATTTAGATTCAAAATCGTCTATAGCTACTAGTGCATTTAGATCAAATCGGTCCATACCCTTGACCGATACATTTAGATCAAATTGGTCCATAAGCTTGAACCAGTAAATTAGGATCAAACGGTCCTTAGCTTTTGACCAGTACATTTAAATTAAATAAATGGTCATAGCCTTGACCGATACATTTAGATCAAATTGGTCATAGACTGACCAGGTAATTTAGATCAAATCGGTTCCATAGCTGACCAGTACATTTAGAGCAATAATCAAGGTACACAGCTAGCAATGTAAAACATTTTTATAACAAAACACAAATTCACACTACAGTGATGAAACATTTATTTACCCCGATGAGAGAATGTGGTGAAAACTTTATTGGAATATAGTTAAAATTTCGTTATAACGACTGATTTTTGCTGTCCATGATGGGGTTTGCTTGTAACCATGTTTTACTGTAATTTGCAGAAAGCATGATTTGTTTAATCACTTTGCTCTTCCTTTCTGTCAGAGTCACAACTGGGAAGATCTTCGAGACGCCAAGCAGGCACTGAAGGTGGAAGTTCCCGAAGCTCCGTGGCAGTGGTACCAGGATTTCTCTTGGCCCCCCTCGGGTAACCAGAGCATGAGAACTCGGTCACGTCCCTCCCAGGGGCCAGTAGCCTGCGATGTGAGTCGGAACATCAGCGGGGGGAGTCGGCCTTCAGTCTCACCAGGAGCCTCGATGTACTTTGGTATTTAGAGGGAAGTGACGGTCCGTCAGATCTTGCTGGATTTAACAGTCTCTACAGGCTAAAGGGATCAAACTAACCACCAGGATTCAAAATAGTTTAACGGGCAAATTGTGAACTGTTCATTATAACCAAACTTGTGTAACAGTAACACGGTTAAAGTGAACCTTCTAGGCGCCAGCAAAAACAGTTCGTTATTAACCAAAACTTCATTATATCCAATTATATATTCATTATATTCCTCTCACATGGAATAAATATCTCTTTACAACAATCTCAAATTCTTATAACGTGTTGTACTTACTTGGGAATCTGACAGTTAGACCTTAATGGTTAAGGTTTTTGATTATCATTATTTCTTGAGCTGAGAAATGTCAGTACGGCAAACCCGGAATTCCCGGATCTAATTGACCTGGAGACATTCGCTTGCGTAAACTGTCGCTGCGGAGAGCCAACGAGCTGAATGAGAGAGACTTCCAGGAGGATGAGGAAAAACGACGTGGGACGACGGCACAGTAGGTCATAAAAAAGGACACGGGCTGGACGCCACAGGTACTCGTAAAAAAGGATGTGGGAGATCTGACAAATCCATTATTCGCGATAAATAGGCTTTTGATAGCCAGATTTGCCTTTCAATATCTATTTGACTTGCATGTATTATTAGAGTATTCAGGAAAAACAACACAGTAATAAATATGAAGAGAAATTTTTGTCAGAATCAACATTTAATGGAGTTGTTTGAGGTGCATGCATGTTTTTTTATTTATCTTATTACGTATTTTGTAATCAGGACGGAGAGCGAGATATCTGCTGACCACGCCCGGTATCTGCCGCACGCCCGACCAGTACGCTGTCAACAGGGAAGTGGATTGTCTCAGTTCTCAATGGACAGTGAAGTAACAATCCATACTACCGCCTCCCACAGAAACTCGAATCATCAAAACCCACTGGAGGGTAAGGAGGAATTTCCTTGAAACGTCCACTGGGCATAAGTTATTTCTGGATTGATTTATAGATACCAAGCCAAGATTGTGTAGGGGGATTAACTCCTACACCCATCCTCACAACTCCCCCCCCCCCCCCCCCCCCCCCCCCCCCAAACCACCACCCCCATCCTTTTCAATATAGATACAAGCCAAGGATTATGTTTGTGGGGGGTGGAGTAATCTTTTAACACCCCCCTTCCCCCAAACAGAAAACTCACCCATTCAATTTAAAGAAATGGGGTGGGGTCTGGTTCATCTATGCCTCTGAAAGTAGATTTCAATTAAAAAAAGATATTTGGTAATCCAAGATGAGACCATCATAAATATACAAATTTCTATTTTAACTCATTTATGAAAAAAATGCGCTTTGTTGGCATTCTGAGGTGTTTTTTAATATCAAAAATGTAATCACAATCATTGCTATCGATATTCTGCCAAAAAAAATTACCAAGAAAAAGTTACAATTAGTTTGAGTTTTGATAGTCAAAGGTTGCTTGTTGACTTGTCGTTTCACCTGTATGTGGGTTGTGTAGACAGAGGGTTTTAGAAAAATGGGCGGTGTTTCAGACATTTTCTTAGATATTCTTTTTTCCTTACTCATGACATGAAGAGTTCCTGGTATGAGTTTGGATTTAGTTTAACTTTATCTTGGTCGTAGTGTTACAGAATTCGTTATGTTGGCCTGGGTAGCTCAGGGGTTAGACCGCTTAATACCAAAATGCAAGAGTTCCAAAGTCTGATTCCCAATTGTTCAAAGATTTTTCTGTCTTTTCTTGCTACAATAACTTGTAATTACACATACACAGCCTTCTGTAATACATAAAGAGCTGAATTTTACTTTCAAAAATTTGGAACTATCAAAATTTGATAATTCTAAAACAGACTTGTTGATATGCCTCAAGTTTTTTGTGTAGGAACGAGATACTGATAGAATGCAAAAGAATTGTACTTAAAATATCATGAAAATTTATATGTTTATTGAGAAACGTACCTACCTGTATGTCCTGATCTATGGTTTTCAGTTCCCCCATTACATTGTATAGGAGGAGTCTGCATGGACTTAGATCAGTATCTCTCCTTCCTAGTATAACACTGTGGTAGCTTTTCTTGTTCTCTCTGTACAGGTTCACTAGTATGAGCACTGTTGTAGCTTTTCTTGTTCTCTCTGTACAGGTTCACTTAGTATGAGCACTGTGGTAGCTTTTCTTGTTCTCTCTGTACAGGTTCACTAGTATGAGCCATGTGGTAGCTTTCTGTGTTCTCTCTGTTACAGGTTCACTAGTATGAACACTGTTGGTAGCTTTTCTTGTTCTCTCTGTACAGGTTCACTAGTATGAGCACTGTGGTAGCTTTTCTTGTCTCTCTGTACAGGGTTCACTAGTATGAACACTTGTGTAGCTTTTTCTTGTTCTCTCTGTTACAGGTTCACTATATGAGCACTGTGTAGCTTTTCTTGTTCTCTCTGTACAGGTTCACTAGTATGAACACTGTGGTAGCTTTTCTTGTTCTCTCGTAACAGTTCAACTAGTATGAACACTGTGGTAGCTTTTCTTGTTCTCTCTGTACAGGTTCACTAGTATGAGCACTGTGGTAGCTTCTTGTTCTCTCTGCTACAGGTTCACTAGTATGAAACACTGTGGTAGCTTTTCTCTCTGACAGGTCACTAGTATGAAACGTGTGGTAGCTTTTCTCTCTGTACAGTTCACTTAGTATGAACACTGTGGTAGCTTTTCTTGTTTCTCTCTGTACAGGTTCACTAGTATGAACACTGGTAGCTTTCTTGCTACTCTGTACAGGTCACTAGTATGAGCACTGTGGTAGCTTTTCTTGTTCTCTCTGTACAGGTTCACTAGATGAACACTGTTGGTAGCTTTCTTGTTCTCTCTGTACAGGTTCACTAGTATGAAACACTGTTGGTAGCTTCTCCTGTACAGGGTTTCACTAGTATGAAACACTGTGGTAGCTTTTCTCTCTGTACAGGTTCACTAGTATGGACACTGTGGTAGCTTTTCTTGTTCTTCTCTGTACAGGTTCACTGTTGAACCTGTTGGTAGCTTTTCTTGTTCTCTCTGTACAGGTTCACTAGTATGAGCATGTGTTAGCTTTTCTTTGTTCTCTCTGTTACAGGGTTCACTAGTATGAAACACTGGGTAGCTTTTCTTGTTCTCTCTGTACAGGTTTCACTAGTATGAGCACTGTGGTAGCTTTTTCTTGTTCTCTCTGTACAGGTTCACTGTATAACACTGGTGGTAGCTTTCTTGTTCTCTCTGTACAGGTTCACCTAGTATGAAACACTGTGGCTAGCTTGTCTTGTTCTCTCTGTACAGGTTTCACTAGTATGGAGCACCTGTGGTAGCTTTTCTTGTCTCTCTGTACAGGTCCTAGTATGAACACTGTGGTAGCTTTCTTTGTCTCTCTGTACAGGTTCACTAGTATGAACACTGTTGGTAGCTTTCTTGTCTCTCTTGTACAGGTTCACTAGTATGAACACTGTGGTAGCTTTTCTTGTCTCTCTGTACAGGTTCACTAGTTAGAGTACTGTGTAGCTTTTCTTGTTCTCTCTGTACAGGTTCACTCTGTGTCTCCTATAGGACCAGGTTGTCATTCTCGGATCGTCCTGGTTCCAAAGAACAGGGGAATGAGACCATCATCGACTAAATGTCTATCTCGATTCATTTCTGATTGTTCCCCATTTCAAAATGGAGGACAAATCGCTTCTATCAGAACTTCTGTCTTACCAGGCGATGTGGACCACCTCCTGGGATTGACAGACGCCTATTTCCATGTTTCCTATATGTCCCTCCTACCGCAAATTTCTTCTGGTTTGTTTGGACAGCAAGTTTTATCAATGCAGAGCCATGCCTTTACGGGGCCTATCTACAGCTCCTCTGGTTTTCCCAAGGTCATGCAATCTGCCATAGCTCATCTCACCCTCAGGCCATTCCATATTCACTCTATATCTGGACGACTAAATCTTTGAAGGGAGCTTTCCAGGACCCCAAACTCCTCATCAACAGAAACTTGTTCATCAAACTGTTTCTTTCTCTGGGTTTCTAATTTCTTGGAAAAAGTCAGTTCTGATTTCCATCCAGGATTTTGTTTTTCTGGGAGAACGTTTAACTGACTCATGTAGGACTAGTTCTACCTCCTCAGGAAGATTTTGAAATTGCTCGCTCACTCCCCCCCCCCCCCCCCCCCGATGCAAGAATCCTTGAAATTTACAATTTATGTGGCCCCTTGTTCCAAAAGATGCTTTCATTAACCAAATTTGAAAAAGAATTGGATGGTAGTGTATCAAGAAGGTAAAAATGTGCACCAACGGACGGACGAAGGCAAAATCACAAAAGGTCACCTCAGTGACTCCTGAAGGTGACCTAAAAACTGTACAGGTATCGACTCTCATTATGATGCTGCTTTGTGCTTTTGTCATGACTTTGACTGTTACTTTTGTCATGACTTGGTACTGTTATCATTACTTGCTACCCATACTTTGTCAAGGAAAATGCTTTTGATACCTGTACTTTCGTGATTACTTTGTACTTTTGTCAGTTGTCCTTTCATCATTTACTTTTACTTTTTGTCACTACTTTTGTACCTTGTCATTACTTTGTACTTTCATTCACTAATTGTACTTCGTTCACTACTTTTACTTTTTGTCATTATTTTGTACTTTTGTCATTACTTTTGTACTTTTGGGATTACTGTACTTTTGTCATTTCTTGTTACCGTACTTTTGTCATTACTTTATACTTTTATCATTAACTTTGTACTTTTATCAATTACTTTGTACTATCATTTTACTTTGTCTTTTATTCATTACTTTGTACTTTTGTCATACTTTGTACTTTTATATCATACTTGTACTTTTGTCATTATTTGCTACTTTTATCATTACTTTTGTACTTTTGTCATTACATTTGGTACTTATCATTCTTTTGTACTTTTATTCATTATTTTGTACTTTTATCATTACTTTGTACTTTTTGTCATACATTGTACTTTTGTCATTACTTATGTACTTTGTCATTACTTTGTACTTTTGTCATTACCTTTTGTACCTTTTGTCATTACATTTGTACTTTTATCCATTACTTTGTACTTTTATCATTCTTTTGTACTTTTATCAGTACATTGTACTTTTGTCATTACTTTTGTACTTTGTCATTACTTTATACATTTGTCATTACTATGTACTTTTGTTCATTACTTTATACTTTTGTCTTACTTATACATTTGTCATTTACTATGTACAATTGTCATTACTTCTGTCTTTTGTCTACTTTGTAACTTTTGTCATTACTTTGTACTTTTGTCATTACTTTATACATTTGTCATTACTATGTACTTTTGTCATTACTGTATACATTTGTCATTACTGATGTACTTTGTCATTACTTGTACTTTTGGTCATTACTTTTGTTACTTTTTGTCATTACTTGTACTTTTGTCATTACTTTGTACTTTGTCATTACTTATAACAATTGTCATTTACTATGTACTTTCATTAACTTTGTACTTTGTCATTACTTTGTCTTTTGCATTACTTTGTACTTTTGTCATTATTTTGTACTTTAGTCATTACTTTATACTTTTTCATTACTATGTACTTTGTCATTACTTTGTACTTTTATCATTACTTTGAATTTTATCATTACTTTGTATTTTTTATATTACTTTGTATTTATATCATTACTTTGTTACTTTTATCATACTTTGTACTTTTGTCATTTACATTGTACTTATCATTACATTGTACTTTTATCATTACTGTACTTTTATCATTATTTGTACTTTTATCATTCTTTGTACTTTTGTTGCTACTTTGTACTTTTGTCATTACTTTGTACTTTTGTCATTACTTAGTACTTTTGGTATAATTGGCCTGGAGATTTATGATCAACATTGTCATCTAGATATATGCGTCATGTTACTTATTGGGGATTTTCGTTGAATGGCTAGTCTTGTGGAATTAGTGCGTAAATAATGTTATTAGTGTTGTAAAATCGGAAAAATTTACTATCGATTATAAATTTGGAATCGGCAGTACCGATCGATTTATAAAATCGCTTATTTGAACTTTTCTGGACACGATATTTGCCACATCAAGGATACTCGAGTATTCTCGCCATTACAGGTTGTACAGAATTATGAACGCCTATCCAGGGCACGAGACGCTCTCCTGATGGTACAACAAGAGTCCCATGGGCCACATTCGCTCACCTGAGCACTGCTTCACTAAGAAGAGCAGGTAGTAGCACTTTAATCCCATTGTGCCAACCCACTGTGGAGGGGGAATTTGAACAAACTTGAACTCCACTATATCAGGAAGCTTTCATATAATTTCATGCTTTTCTGGCCCAGTGATTCTTGAGAAGAATTTTTTAAAGATTTACCTATATAATCATCTGTCAAACTTTGATCCCCTATTGGGGCCCATCGTACCCCCGGGGTCATGATTTGAGCAAACTTGAATCTCCACTATATTCAGAAAAGTTTCATATAAATTTCAGCTTTTCTGGCCAGTGGTTTCTTGAAAAGAAGATTTTAAAAGATTTTTCCTATATAATCATATCTAAAAACTTTGATCCCTATTGGGGCCCCATCATACCCCTGGGGGATCCCATGATTGAACAAAACTTGAATCTGCCACTTATATCAGGAAGCGTTCATATAATTTCAGCTTTTCTGCCAGTGGGTTCCTGAGAAGAAGATTTTTAAGATTTTCCTATATAATCATATGTAAACTTGATCCCCTATTGGGGCCCCATCGTACCCCCGGGGCGTCATATTTGAGCAACTTTTAATCTCCACTATATCAGGAAGCGTACATATAAATTCGCTTTTCTGGCCCAGTGGTTCTGAGAAGAAGATTCTTTAAAGATTTTCCTTAATATAATCATAATCTAAAACTTTGATCCCCTATGGGGGCCCATCGTACCCCCGGGGTTCGTGATTTTGAACAACTTGAATCTCTACTATAATCAGGGAGCTTTCATATGATTTTCAGCTTTTCTGGCCCAGTAGGTTCTTGAGAAGAGATTTTAAATACCACCACCCTATTTTTTGTATTTTCGTGATTTAATCTCCCCTTGATGCGGGCCTGGTTCTTCATTTAAAACAAACTTGAATCCCCTTTCACCA
Organism: Ostrea lurida; assembly: GCA_903981925.1. Taxonomy (NCBI): domain Eukaryota; kingdom Metazoa; phylum Mollusca; class Bivalvia; order Ostreida; family Ostreidae; genus Ostrea; species Ostrea lurida. The sequence goes on from CAJDSM010015848.1 coordinate 13,029, forward strand.
AGGAAGACACAACTACATGTCAGCCTCTGTACTCAGCCTGCCGTCAGACTCGCTCGCTTCAGAACTCGAGAGCTCGCTGCGGAGTGAGTGTGACTATCCTCCGGGATATTCCCCAGCGGAGAGAAAGTAAGAGGATCAGTTTACTCGTAGCGTACTTGGGATGAAATCGGTCCATAGCTTGACCAGTACATTCAGATCAAATCTGGTCCATAGCTTGACCAGTAATTTAGATCAAATTAGTTCATAGCTTGTCCAGTACATTTAGATCAAATTGGTTCATAGCTTGACCAGCACATTTAGATCAAATCGGATCCATAGCTTGACCAGTGCATTTTAGATCAATCAGTCCATACCTGACCGATTCATTTGATCAAATTGCCTCCATAGCTTGACCAGTAAATTTAGATCAAATTGCTCCTTAGCTTGGCCAGTACATTTAGATCAAATCGGTCCATACTTGAACGGTACACTTTAGATCAAATCGGTCTATAGCTTGACTAGTGATTTAGATCAAATCGGTCCATACCGTTGAACCGATACATTTAGATCAAATTGGTCCATAGCTTGACCAGTAAATTAGATCAAATCGGTCCTTAGCTTGACCAGTACATTTAATTAATATGGTTCATAGTTTGACCGATACATTTAGATCAAATTGGGTCATAGAGCTGACCAGGTAATTTAGATCAAATCGGTCATGCTTGAGCCAGTACATTTAGAGCAATTAATTCTAGCTTACACAGTAAGCAATATAAAACACTTTTATACCAAACACAAATTCACACTTACAGTGATGAAATATTTATTACCCGATGAGAGGAATGTGGTGAAAATTTTATTGGATGTAGTAAAATTTCGTTATAACGACTGATTTTTGCCTGTCCATGATGGGGGTTTGCTGTAACCATGTTTTACTGTAATTTTGCAGAAGCATGATTTGTTTAATCACTTTGCTCTTCCTTTCGTCAGAGTACACAACTGGAAGATCTTCGAGACTGCCAAGGCAGCACTGAAGGTTGGAAGTTCCCGAAGCTCCGTGGCAGGGTCCAGGATTTCTCTGGCCCCCTCGGGTAACCAGAGCATGATGAACCTCGGTCACAGTCCCTCCCAGGGGCCCAGTAGCCTGGACGTGAGTCGGAACGACAGCGGGGGGGAGTCGGCCTCAGTCTCCACCAGGAGCTCCATGTACTTCGGTGATTTAGAGGGAAGTGACGGTCCGTCAGATCTTGCTGGATTTAACAGTCTCTACAGGTAAGGGATCAAACTAACACAGGATTCAAAATAGTTAACGGGCAAATTGTGAACTGTTCATTATAACCAAACTTTGTAACAGTAAAACACGGTTAAAGTGAACCTCTAGGGCCAGCAAAAACAGTTCGTTATAACCAAACTTCATTATATCCAATTATATATTCATTATATTCCTCTCACATGGGAATAAATATCTCTTTACAACAATCTCAAATTCATTATAAGCGTGTTGTACTGTACTTGGGAATCTGACAGGTTAGACCTAATGTAAGGTTTTGATTATCATTATTTCTTTAGAGCTGAGAAATGTCAGTACGGCAAACCCGGAATTCCCGGATCTAATGACCTGGAGACAGCGCTGCGTAAACTGTCGCTGCGGAGAGCCAACGAGCTGAATGAGAGAGACTTCCAGGAGGATGAGGAAAAACGACGTGGGGGACGACGGCACAGGTAGGTCATAAAAAGGACACGGGGGACGGCACAGGTAGCTCGTAAAAAGGATGTGGGAGATCTGACAAATCATATCGCGTAAATAGGGCTTTTGATAGCCAGATTTGCCTTTCAATATCTATTTGACTTGCATGTATTATAGAAGTATTCAGGAAAAACAACACAGTAATAATATGAAAGAGAAATTGTTTGTCAGAATCAACATTTAAGGGAGTTGTTGAGTTGCATGCATGTTTTTATTTATTCTTATTACGTATTTTGTAATCAGGACGGAGAGCGAGATATCTGCTGACACGCCCGGTATCTGCCGCACGCCCGACAGTACGCTGTCAACAGGAAGTGGATTGTCTCAGTTCTCAATGACAGGAAGTAACAATCCATACTACCGCCTCCCACAGAAACTCCGAATCATCAAACCACTGGAGGGTAAGGAGGAATTTCCTTGAAACGTCCACTGGGCATTAAGTTATTCTGGATTGATTTATAGATACAAGCCAAGGATTGTGTAGGGGGATTAACTCCTACACCCATCCTCACAACTCCCCCCCCCCCCCCCCCCCCCCCCCCCCCAACCAACCACCCCATCTTTCAATATAGATTACAAGCCAAGGATTATGTACACCCCCCTCCCCCCCAAACAGAAAACTCACCCATTCAATTTAAAAGAAATGGGGGTGGGGTCTGGTTCATCTTGTCCTCTGAAAGTAGATTTCAATTAGAAAAAAGATATTTTGGTAATCCAAGATGAGACATCATAAATATACAAATTTTCTATTTTTAAACTTTTTATGAAAAAAATGCGCTTTGTTGGCATCTGAGGTGTTTTTAATATCAAAAAATGTAATCACAATTCATTGTATCGATATTCTGCCAAAAAAAATTACCAAGAAAAAGTTACAATTAGTTTGAGTTGTTGATAGTCTAAAGGTTGCTTGTTGACTTGTCTGTTTCACTGTATGTGGGTTGTGTAGACAGAGGGTTTAGAAAAATGGGCGGTGTTTCAGACATTTTCTTAGATATTCTTTTTTCCTTCTCATTGACATGAAGAGTTCCTGTATGAGTTTGGATTTAGTTTTAACTTTATCTTGTCGTAGTGTTACAGGAATTCGTATGTTGGCCTGGGTAGCTCAGGGGTTAGACCGCTTAATACCAAAATGCAAGAGTTCCAAGTCTGATTCCCAATTGTTCAAAGATTTCTGTCTTTTCTTCGCTACAATAACTTTGTAATACACATACACAGCCTTCTGTAATACATAAAGAGCTGAATTTTACTTTCAAAAATTTGGAACTATCAAAATTTGATAATTCTAAAACAGACTTGTTGATATGCCTCAAGTTTTTGTGTAGGAACGAGATACTGATAGAATGCAAAAGAATTGTACTTAAAATATCATGAAAATTTATATGTTATTGAGAAACGTCACCTACCTGTATGTCCTGACTACTGGTTTTCAGTTCCCCATTACATTGTATAGGAGGAGTCTGCATGGACTTAGATCAGTATCTCTCCTTCCTAGTATGAACACTGTGGTAGCTTTTCTTG
>CAJDSM010015849.1:0-17672 GCA_903981925.1 Ostrea lurida
CTTGTATCAAAAGCATTATCAGTTGACTTTGGCTTCAAATGTAAATTGTTGAGTATCCGACTATCAGTATTTTCTGTACTTTGATTTTATCTTACATGTATGTAGAAATGTTCTATAATAAACAGAAACAAACAATCCCAAAGCAGAAATAGGAAAGAAAAATTTCATACGGTCGATGAAATGACTTTATTAATTAATGGATATGGAGTTAGATTCTGTCATTACGCTAGGATAAATACTATAGGCAATTTTTGTCTACAGATTTCTCTGGACCAACTAACATGGCATCGTCGCAAGACACGGGTTATCTGTATCATCTCTAGGTTTCACAAACGTTTGTGAAATAGAATGATACAAATAACCGTAGGTTTGCGACGTTAGCTAACATTGGCAGACCTGTGCAACATTTTCGTAATACGTGAATCTCAAGAAGATTTCGAAAGAATTTAAGGAAATAACAGATCTTATAACAAAAGTGACTATATTTATTTTAGCCAATTCTATAAAACTTTCATTTTGTCAGATCCATACATTTTTTAAAGACTGCGTTGTTGTTTTATATATTGGATAAGGATTTCAGGCACTAAATAATGTTCAGTGGAGTTCATCAGTGCAAAAATGAGTCTCGAAAGGTTAATTGTTTAGGGATTCCTTTTTATAGGTTTCGTATCAACTTTCAATAGATTTAATAGTTTCTATAAAGAAAATGCATTTGAAAGGCAAAAAGAAAAGAAAAATCATTTTGATACTTTGATTGTTTTGTGTCAGGATATTTTAAAAAAATTAAAATGCACTTATAGTTTATCAAGGGTTGCATTATTTTGATATAAAGTACATATGTAATTCAACTTCCCATAAAAGTACATTCTACCTACATTTTTGTTGTTTCCATTTAGGATTATATGTTAAATCGATGTGTGTCTCTGTTTATATCACAGGCACTTGGGGCATGGATCATACCACCCCCCCTTTTTTTTTTTTAAATTCTGTTCTGGAGATTATCACTTACTTTCTTCTTTCTACGTATTTATGTTCTGTAAATATGTGCATTCATGATCATCACACATGTTATTTTTCGTCTCTGTCACGTATTACTAAATATCATGTTCAGTGACATCTATAACATCTTATAATGTCACTGAACATGCGATAATTTAGTAATACGTGATGAGCACGAAAAAATAACATTAGTGGCATGATCACTCGCATGGCTAATTTACAAACATAAATAAGTAGAAGAAAAATAAGTGTATCATCCCAGAGACAGAATTTAAAAAAAAAAAGAGGGGGGGTTCATGATCCCATTCCCCAAGTGCCTGTGGTTTATATAAGGCTTATTCGGAATTAATTTCGAAAGGGTTTGATCCATTATCTACGAGTGTTCAAATGTTTGTTTACAACACTATAAAATAAATCGAAATCCGTAAAAATTTTTAAAAGATAATTTTATTTTTTCACAGACCAACTTTAAAAAACGCTCATAAAACACTGTTGAATATTCGGAATGTATTAGGTTGTTTCAAAATGTTTTAATTTTATATTAAAGTCATTCAAACGTTTTGAATTTGATCGGCGCTTGTATCTATATTAAACAAAACACAAGCACCTGTCGACTAAAATTAGACAGTGGTCAGGCCCAGGTCCAGCTCTCTCGGGGACAGGTGAGCTCACTATTACTACATGTAATCTGTCATAGAGATTTGTTAGCGTAATGGTCATCGTCGGCAAATACACAGTAATACTCAAAGGACAATTGCAGTGCGTTGTACACTATTTTCCCCTGTGGTCTATGTACTAACTTTATTCCTTAAGTCAACAGTCAACTTTGCCAAAGAACTGCTGGGTCGAAGAATTCCTTCTGTCCCAGTAAGCACCTAATGATCAGTAACTGGGCATTCCATAGTTTGGACTGTGGTAGCTATATTAAAATGTTCGTTGAGCAAGAAACTCGGCTGCAATGCATTTCTCATTTAATTATTATACCCCCCCCCCCCCGATTTTTTTTTTTCTTTTGGTGGTGGTGGTGGGGATTTAGGTTTCACCCTGTCTGTCTGTCCGAAATATCTTATCCACCTCCAACAAAATGACTCACAGGAATTTAATAAAACTTTGGAGTGTTTAATTATAATAGATTAAAACAAAGTATAAAAACTGGAGACCACCCACCTTTCAGGTTTAAAAACTACACGGTATGCTATCTCACGAGTGGATACCATTCTCGGTATTCAATAGGCGTCTGGAACCAGAAGAAAACTAAAAGTAATAAAACAGATCACCAACACATCGTAAGAATGCTCTTGTGAATTTATTTTGGTTGACCGAGTTTCGACCTTGGGCGGTCGTCATCAGAACAAATTATCTTAGGATAATTTCACTACTGAAGTTAAGAAATTTTGGGCGACACATTTTCTATAAATATCATAGAATCTGGAGCGTTGCTATAAACAAAGTGATAATGGCGGCTTAACAACATGCTGATGGGCATAAAATATTGATGATTACATAGAGTTTTTTTACAATAAATTATATCATGTCTATCATGTTTACAAATATGGACACAGAAATATATAATATAATTATCTAATTGGTCCATAGTTTCAGTTAATTTTATGAGAGGTATAAATTATCGAGTTCGTTATTTTTAATGCAATACTATTTAGAGTAGTCGTGGGATGTTGGAATGTTTCTATATTGTGAGGATTGGACGTTTTCAATTGTGACGATTTGGGTGTGACGTATTGGTAGTAACTTCTGTTGAAAGTTCACAAGTAAAACCTTGAAGATACGGCGAATTTATTCAGACAAAGATGTGGAGGGTTTAGATCCCCGCTAAACTATACACTCGTCCAAGAAAAGAAAGTATCACGTGGTTTTTTCGGTGCTCGGTACACCTCTTTAGTAAATTGTCCGTGTATTTGGGGTTTTAATTTGTCCCTTGGTTTTTAATATTCATCAGACATTCGGACGTCCTCGTGGGTCTCTACACTGTTCATGATGAGCGGATTGTAAATTCGGCTGGCATTACGGGCAGATGTGTGGACTCAATTTCGGTTCCGTTAGTTTGTTAATTAAATGATGACCCTGTGGGGTAATTATTCTGTGACTACCTGAAGATCGTTCCATTATCATCGGAATTTAATTTTGGATACGATATCTGCCATCAATGAGGTGATTGGTTCTGCCGTGTCCTGTTGAGCTGTTGTCTTGTATTCTGTGGTTGTATCGGAGTGCGATATTTGCGATTTTTTGGAGGTTACTGAATATCTTCTTTGAATGGTCCATTCACTAATCCTTCCGTTAGGTTCTTGAAGCTTTGGGTAAGGGGGGTGGCCATAAAGTTACAGCGCAGTTCGGATGGTGGATACCAAGAGGTATGCAGGGTCCCAGGAACAATGTGGATTAAAACCAAAGTTATAAAACTGGAGACCAATCACCTCAGGTTAAAAATACGGGTAGATTTCTCGCAGTGGATACCATGCGGTATCAATAGGGTCTGGAACCAGAAGTAAAACTAAATAGTATTAGAAATTACATAATGGCGTATCATCGCAGTGCATAGTTGTCAGGAATTTATCTGGACAAGTTATGTACCAAGATATGTAATAATGTTTGACTGGGGAGGCGGGGGGGGGCTGCGGGGGGGGGGTACACATATTAGTCGAAAAAGGACAGTTCTAGTTAATGTTTATTTGGTTTTCCTTGTTACATATTTCATTCATAATGTGTTGAATGAAAAATGGTTACATTCATTGCACCAAGAAATGAAAAGAAAGGGAATATTTTAAACAGGTGTCAAACATACAGGTATGAACTATCTGAAATGTCAAACAAAAGCTTTTCCTATATTCAGTACAATGTATATTAGAAAAGTTAAGTGTTTCACCTCTGATGAATGCAATCTACCATGCAACTCATTGTAGTGATCATACAGGTTAAATCGCCAATGATGCACCGGTCGCAGTGGCTTAGTTGGTAGAGCTCTCACCTCGTGATCGGGAGGTCGTGCATTCAAGCCCCGTGCTCGGCACCTGACCGCGTCAAACCTAAGACATTAAAATAGGTAGTGGTTGCTCCTTCGCCAAGAGCTTGGCATTTAGAAGTGAGAATCACGGGTCTTTCGGATATGACCTTAAAAATGGAGGTCCCGTGTCGCAGCAGGTGTGGCACGCAAAAGAACCCTCACTGCTAAAAGCCATGAGTGCTATAAGCATAGCTCTAAATTTGCAGCCTTTCACCGGCAATGGTTACATCTCAATATGAGTGAAATATTCTCGACGGGACAAAAAACAAACAAATAATCAATCAATCAATCATTGATGGCCACTTAGCTCAGATGGTAGAGCACCTGAATAGAGATTCAGGGGGCCTGGTAATTTTGGTTAAGAATCAGTTTGCTGGATTTTTAGATTGACACCTTCACCGGTGAAGACATCAGTCCAAATATTCAGCTGAGCCAAATCTCAGCCGAGATTAGGGGCCCAGGTCAGAATCTCGGTCTGGTACATTGCATAATTTGCATAATTTGCTCCCTTCCTGTTACACTGGGTGATGTAGTCACCACCCCTTGACTTGCAGGTGATCATCCTGCCAGGGTACCAGAAAGATCCTGCTAGTGGGTTGTGTGTCTTTAAGGGCAAAGACAATTTAGGGAAGGAGGAATGTAGTGGGCAGGCAGAGTTGACCAGCACATAGAGCACCTGACTGGAGAATTCAGAGTCCAAGTTCGAATTCCAGTTTGGTTCATTGTATCTCCTCCTTTCCTGTTCACATCGTTAATTGATAGACTTATGAATTAAGGTTTTTATGCATTTAATTTTCATTAAATACAATGATAAATAGTACTTTAGGACTAAAGGAAACCTTAAACAGTTTTTTATCTATCAGGAGATCTGTAGCTCTTGGGGTAAATATTAAAACAGACCAGATCTGCAGCTAATCAGTCGCTCATAGTAACCGAAGCTCGTATTGTGGGTTTTGCAAGACACTCATGTCTATTTCATGTCTGGTTGAAATAAAGTTTACTGTGCAAGTTCATAGTTAAATTGCAAAATCAAAACATTGACAAGGAGAAACACATGATGAAGTGGTCAGGATATAAGAGCGGCTGGAGTTAAAGAGAAGACATGTCTACGCCTTTAGATGATTGGTTGAGCAATGATTGATATGACAATGGTCACATGACCCTGCTGCAAAAACGTAAGTGTTCTAGTGTTGGCATTTGTCAGTTGAGTTACGTACATCTTAGTAGAGCACATGTAGTACCACACATCTACGTTACAGTACGTGTGCTCAGGCTATTTTGACCCAAGGTCATTGCCCCATCAGGTCTGCACTTTTCACTCCTACGAACAAAATGTCTCGATCAGTACTCATATTCTGTAATTAATTGTTTTGGTTAATTCTACACTGTACAAAAACCAGGTCCAATAAATACCATCTTTGTTTATTGTTATACCCCCGCTCTGAAGGGGGGGGGGGGGGGGGGGGTTATACTGGGGTTTTTTCACTAAACTGATACCCCATTGAGTGATGCTCACATAAACATGAAAGAAGCAAGAGTCAACAGGGGTACCAGTTTATTGTTTTATGTCCCATTTGAGAGTTTTCACTCATAAATTACCGTAGGTGAAGTGTTTATACCCATATATTTAAAGTGTTATAGGTGTGATGCAGCATAAGGATCGTAATGGAATGAATTGTCCTGGGGCTTAAGGTGAACATTTAGTCTTCATCTTCATCCCAGTATACACATGCAATTACTACCCGGTACACCACAACTTGTGACATATAGTTAACTGACTCAAGTCTGGAACACGCTGATATAACAATGTCAAGATTTCATGTATCGGCCATACATCACATCAAGTTACGAAACATTTCCACAAGTACTAGTGTATTTATATACTAACTGTCCATCATCTTGACCGTTGAGCCAGTGTCACTACATAACTATACGCTGTACATGTTTTTTAACACACATGCATGTATTTACATTAATGTGTATGCACATATGCAATTCTCAAAGACTATTAATCAAGTTAAAAACAACTAAGTCAATTTAGAGGACTCATAATCGATCTACTCCATTCAGTCAAATTTAAACAAGTTGAACATTTTTATAAAGTGATAAGTCATTTAGATTTCAAATGATTGATACAATATTTTACTTTCAGAACGACAATCCCATACAGAGGTAATGCTTCCTAGACTCCCCCATCATACATCCTAGGTATCGAACAGAAGAAATTTCTCACCTGCGTCCACTGCCAGAGACTTATGATACTACTAGTACTAGCTAGCATAGTTCATAAAGTCTAACAGAAAAGTCATGTGTTTATGATTTGTGATACAAATGTGAAGTTTAATACCTCTAAATGTAGCACTGCATCCAGAACATGTGTATCTCCTATAACAATTGTACGTAGTTGACATAGGTATCTTTTCAGACAGACAGAAAATGGCAGTTTTATAATACAATGATATATCTATATAATGCTTTACACTATCAAAACTGTGTACCAGTACCGTATTTAAATCAAAGAGCTCAAACATGTCTTTACTAAATTATCATATTTAGTATTTTAGGAACGGTAGGTTGTAAACACTGCACAAAACATTTGTTGGGAGAAATGAATCCAAATCAAAGCATCAATATACTGTGTCAAGTACGGAAAGCAATTAAGAGGAAGTAACTGATTTACTTTTTAGACTTGGGTCCAGAGCAATTTTCAGCACCTTGGGTACTCCAGACATAAGTGTAAAACTGTGAGTTAATAATAACTGTTCTTTAAATAGTTTGGACAGCATTTCAGTACAGTACTATATATATTGTAAATACAGTAACATCAATATGGACTTCTACTCCCTATTTGCTATCAGCTTCCTAGTCATAAATAAGCTAATTGTTCGCAAAGTTCACCTATCTTCTTTGAGTAAAATGTAAAATACCTTAATGTGTAATATTGTGTACAGTCTTTGTAGAATCATGTTATATGAAGTTTTGAATTGTTGAAATTAAATAGTTACATAGATATAACCTCTTTATTGTTTTTTTGTATTTTTACTGGATGCAGTGTAAAGGACACTGATTCCACATGGGCATGGTTACCATAGAATCCAATTAAATTCTACACAGAGGAAATAAAATACAGTCACTTTCAAACATGGTACAGACATCATAGTACTATAATTGTACGTGTTTACTGTTGAATTAGTATTTACCTACTTTTGTCATCAATATTTGTGAATCCCCATGATTTTAAGGAAATGTGAAATTGATCAGCCAAAGGACTATCCTTCTTCTTCTTAAAAATGGAGAGTTATAGATCTAGTTTGTTGTTGTAAGGTATTTCTTCACTCATACATAATCTAGCTAGGACGTCATCTATACTTATTTGTGGGGATTTGAAATCTGATTTGTTTATCTTGATCTGTGTATAATATGTTAAAACATGCTAATACTACAAACAGAATGGCACACACAAATATTGTATTCCCTTTTAACAATTTTAAAAAATTCTATTTATAGTATTTTGTAATGAGGAAGCATACTGTGCTGCTAGTATATTCAAAATGATATCTTAATGATTATTTGAGACCATTTTTATTACTTTTTGAAAAGTTACATCGATCTACTTTGATATCATTTTTTCAATTCATGAAAATTTCAAAAATCTGATACAACTTATCATTGCGGCTATATATATGCCTTATCCATTTTTATATGCTTTCAGTGAAGAAAAAATGACTGTAGTTACCTCCATTGCTTGTGCATTGCAAACAATACTAAATCATGCAAACATATGGAAATTTTGGTCTTAGATTGATGAGAAATTTTATAATTCATGAAAGCTGCATGGGATTTTTTTTTCCAGGTGATTTATTGATTTCAACTGATTTCTTTAATAGTTAATTTAATTAATTTTTTTTATATTTTAATGAATTTTAGATTCAGAGATGTCGGATGGGGAAAGTGGGAAAAAATGGGGTAAACTCACAATGGAAAAATGTCATGATCTAGCACAACACATTGTCATGGTCACAGTGGAAAAATGTCTCGACCTTAAGCACAACACGTTGTCATGGTCACAGCACAACACGTTCCCATGTCAAAGTGGAAGGCAGTTTGTTAGCAGTTATTTTAAAAGTCTTCCCAGTTTTACTTTCTAGGCAGTTTACTAGCAGTTCCTTAACCTTCCTTAGCCTTCCTTTCTATTCTGGCAAAGTGATAATTGTCATGGTCACTACATCCGTAAATTCTAACTACATTTGCCCTGTCCTTTGACTGCAATATCTCAGCATTTTTACATTTTTATGTTTTAAAAGTTATTGATTCAATATTTGAAATAAAAAATCTTTTTTAAACATCTTTGAATTACCGGTATGATCTCAAGGGCATTCAGGTGATTTTATTTGTTTGAAGTTTAAAGTCTAATTCAGTAAGTTTATTAATAATGAGTATATTAAATCTATCAGAATTTAAATCTCCTCTAATTTAATTGTACTGTAATTGATCATGTCTTCATTGACGATGTACTACTGTTTAATTGCTGTGCGTACGTACTGTGGACAATTTGTGTTATTCCAATCACACAATATTAATTTTATTATCAATGACACATACTCACTACAGTACTGGCTTCGATTCAGAAAGTATATAACCACATCACTTCTGACCCAGCATTATATACATGTATAGTATCAGCCAAAAATGTGTCTAATGGCTGATAGGCTTATACATTTAACACAACAGGAGGGGGTTTTAGTGCCTAGAAAAACTCTCCTTTCTGTGGTGGATCTACTTACAGAAGATTCTGGTGACTTAATTAAGAGAAACTGATCTCCCCTCTATTTCCATTAATTAATTTTTAAGTCTTTCATTTTAAAACTTATGATGTGCAAAAGGCTGTGTTTACTGTTTGATACTGGTAATTATTAATAAATATCTCACAGAGTATGCATATCTTGTACCATTGTACTTATTACACCCCCCCCCCTCCAACCCCGCTAGTAAAGCAGAGGGTTTATAGTGATCCTGTGTTCCGTCCATTTATTCATCCGTCCCCTCCTCCCACCTGCTACTCCTCTAAAATCACTTGATAGATTTCTATGAAACTCTCAGGGATTCTTTGTTACTTGATGCAGGACGATTACACACCTCCACCTCCTATTTTGAATTTTTGATCTAAATCATAATAATTTAATTTTACTTGTTACTCAAGCCCAAGAAATTGCATTTGGCTCGGAAACAAGATTGTGAGCAACATCAATTATTTGTTATTATCTAACTTTCGCTCTTTGTGACGTCCTAGAATAACGTCACAATGCAGTTTGACGGTGTTGTTCTCTTACTTTGTTGCTACAGCAAAATTCGTCCGTCTCATGCAAATCCTTATATCTCAGCGAAATATTATTCATCAAATAACGTTAAATGCAATTTTCTGAATTAATTATAAGGAATGAAGGTAATTATTGACCTCGAGTTATACGATATAATCTAAACTTGGTCACAGTTTAACGCTTAATATTTAATCTTGACAAAATGATATACTGCAATTATACTTAATTATTCCTACAAGGGAACGCATATTCATATAAAAGTTGGAATATGAAGTGGTTTGAGACTTTGTTTTTGGTGTAATTAAATTACATTTATTTAACAAGTTTATATTTAAATATTTTATAGATAGAAATTTTGCACTTTTTTAGCAATTTTTTTTTTTTATCATTAAAATGTTGACATATCCAGCGCACCAGAATTATATCCAATAGAGACTCAGTATGAAGTGTGTGACTATCATCTTTTAGGAGTCTGCTGAAATAACGGTGCAATTTGAATTCTACAGATGAGGTCCATGACAGAATTCGGAGTGACACACTAATGGCGATAGCCCCAGTCGATCGAGAGGCTCTCAGGCTTCTGTATGAAGGTATATACCACAAATTTCTCCCAACTTGGGATCTATTGAAATTGTGAGTTTCAAATAAAGTGTTATTTTTTAACCAAAGAGGATATTCATGTATTTGGAAATGTTGTCTTTTAGAACAAAAAGAGGACAGTTTTGTTCACCCTGAGCCTGTGTATCCTGATCCCACACTACCAACATATGAGGAAGCAGTCGCCCAAGGCTTCAAGGGATTGTAAGTGTGTGTGTGATATACTGTAAAGGGGGAAATATTCGCGTGTGTGCGTGATATACTGTAAAGGGGGAAATATTCGTGTGGGTTTTATTTTCGCTATATTCGCGATGATATTAATGATCGCGAAAATAAAAACATTGCAAAGTGCTAGCTATTCAGTGTATTGAAGGTATGATTCTAATTCAGTTTACTTGATATTCACAAAAATTAAATCATCGCGAAATACAGAAAGACAAAAATCGTGAAATTTTAGCCCTGCGAAATTAAAGCCCTTTACAGTATACGTACGATCTCCCATGATTCGTTGGTTGCGTGGTTTCTGTCCCTGAGCCCAGAGTTGTAGAAAATCTAATTGCAGTTAGAGATTTAAAGTTCTAGTTTCTATATTGTATCTTTTGACAGTGAGGCGGTCAATGATTGAGGCCCCAGTCATGCTGTTGAGGGTAACAGTTAGAGATTTAAAGTTCTAGTTTCTATATTATCTTTTGACAGTGAGGAGATCGATGATCTAGGCCCCAGCCATGCAGGAGAGGGTAACACCGCAGGCCCTCAGGAAACAGTGTTCCTGGGTAGGAATAAACGCAAGCTTAAACGAAAGAAAAGCCACAAAAAGTAAGTCGCAACATCATTTGGACTACATGGGAGATGGATTTATAGGATAGAGAAGATTAAATAAAGGAGTGTGACTGTATAGACTCCAAAGTGCGATGGTCTGCACCAAACCCCGATGGTCTGACATGCCAATGTCCGATGGTCCTTAATCATGAGCCAGAGTATGATAAAGCTGATAAAAAGTACATCAGAGAGTGCATGGGAGTTCGAATTCTCTCATGACCAACACAGTTTTGGATTGGGGTCACTCATCTCCCTTTTTTTCAGTTTAGCAAACTAACATTAGATTTCTTCGGGTGAATTTTGAAAGACGTTATGATTGACATCATAGTAAAGTGATGTAACTGACATTACCCACGCCATCGGACTTTGGCGTAACATGTGGACCATCGCACTTTGGGGCTACTATCACACTTTTGGGCCACCATCGCACTTTGGAGTCTTACATAATTTTATATATATATGTGTATGTACAGTCAAACCTCGTTATCTCGGAACTCGATGGGACCAAGAACAAAGTTCGAGATATCCATGAATTCGAGATATCCAGGGTAAAAATACTTAGAAAATAGATAGCTGAGACCTCCAAATCAGTTGGACATAACCATGGTATTCGATATATCAGTGTTCAAGATACTGAAGTTCAACTGTATATATATTTAAAAAAGTAATGCTGATAAAATGATTAAACTCTGGATTTCAAAGTTTTGTTTGATGCTCCAAAATAGATTGGAGTAATGGTTAATGGAAAATGGAATAAATCATGATTGCCCACAAGACAGTCGGCCGGGAAACGCCCATGTTGTCACTAATGCACAGCTGCGTTAAAGTTGCAAGTAGCTAGGAATGTCAGAGTGATGTCAACAAAAACCACTAGATATTTGGTCCGGAACTAGAGATACCACAATATGTATTCCACCAAAATCAAGGCGAAAATGATCAATTAGCTCAGAATTATTGTACTGTTGTAAATAGTCTGTTCTTTCTCTGAAATTCCTTCTGTGAATTACAATGACGGCCATTTTACATGGAAACTTAAGAAATTCTTAAAACTTGACTTAATTGAACCACAGAGCACTCTTATGTTTAAGAATTTTCTAAGAATTAAGTTGTTTTCTGAATAAAACTTAAAGATCAATGAAGCTTAACTTATATACAGTTGAACTTCGGTATCTCGAACACTGATATCTCGAATACCATGGTTATGTCAAACTGATTTGGAGGTACCAGCCACCTATTTTCTGATTATTTTCACCCTCGATATCTCGAATCCATGGATATCTCGAACTTTTTACTTGGTCCCATTGAGTTTGTAATAATGAGGTTCGACTGTATCTTTATGAATCCCGGCTCTGGTATCATGTTGTATTTTTTGCGTGTTATGAGGGAAGCTCTGGCTGTTTTGTGATACCTTTATTTATTGCCAGGTTGTAACTTTTGAATCATTACAGAGATGTAGAAGAACGACCAGCTAACACCCAGGCAGAACCAACAGAGGATGTGGAAATGGTAAATCTATAAATACAATTCTCACATTCAGTGGCTTATGGGAAGACTCGATGTTAAAGCTAGGAATTCTATTTTTAGACTTCCCTGCAGATCCTCGTGAAAGCTAGCTCAGACCACACAGTGACTGAGGCCAGAAGTGGGGAGACTACGATTGGACCCGCAGAGACGGAAGATTCCACAAGCAGGTCAAGGAAAAAGAAGAAAAAGGTGGATGAAATTGTAGAATTGTTTGATTTTCATTTAAAAGCGGGTGATTTCTGTAGTTGTTACATGAATTTTTTAGTTTTAATGCTGAATCATTGTTGATGACAGAGCCTTAGGAGAAAAATCAGTGAAGCAGACGTGAAAGAAAAATCTCAGACAGACAAAAATCAGGAGGATGGGATAACTGAAATCGGTGAGGGGCGGGGTTCTCCGGAACGGTCACGCAGAAAGAAAAAGAGGGAAACCGTCAGTGGGAGTTCCCTTCCAGCCACTAGTGAGGATCTCCTACTGACCAGTGCAGAGGGCTTCCCTCTGACCAATGGTGAGACCCATCTCCCGATGCAGGTGCCCACAGAAATGGAGGATACAGTCACGGAAGAAAAGACCGAGGGAAAGGTGAAGAAGTCAAAGAAGAAGAAACGCAGGGATACCAGTCCCAGAGAAGCAGACGGGACGCAGGAGTTCACCGAACAGGATGAATCGCTGTGGCAGAAGGCAAAGAAAAAATCCAAGAAAAGGAAGAAAAAGATACGGGAGAAAGAAGTCATTGAGGCCATGACAGGTGGGTTCAGACCTGCATCTGTAAATCGACTTGAGCAACATCCATGAAAACTTTATGGATATTTCAAATCCTACTTGGCATAGCAATGCACAGCTTTGCTAGAGAATATTCAAAAGTTTAGATTTGTGTAAATTGGAAAATTTTCGATGGAAATAAAGTTTAGTTTCTTCTAACTTATCAGATTAACTCACAGATATAAAGAAATCAGATTTATTCACCAGTAATGTGGGATATAGATTTTGATCGTAAAACAAATAAAAAAGAAAATCGTGAAATATTCTTCCATGGTTTTATAAATTGCAGTATTAGATAGTTATTTCCTGACTACAGATTTTACTTCATTATCAGGTAAGGAGATCCCAGACCTTGAGGCCCAGCCCCCTCAGATCCCGGACCTCGAAGCCCCACCCCCTCAAATCCCAACAGCAGCCTTCATCGAGGAAGAAATCCCGAATAACAGAGAAACAAAAGACACACGAGCACTTCCCCCACTCCTGACAAAACGGGCGGCCTCCCTCAACAAGATACACTCCAAGGACACCCAGATAGAAGACAAAATACCCCACCAGCTGAGGGACGATACAGCGCTGGTGGGGAGATCCATTCCACCGATCGCCTCGGTGATGGGCAAAGGACCGAGAGGCAAAGCAGACGCAGAGAAAGACGCAGGGTTAGAGGAGAAGAAGGAACCGCTACTGAAGAAGGTCTCCTCGGGGAGTCAGATGGAACAGCTCAGGGAGGTGGAGGAAGGGAGGCCTCGCACCGAGGAGAGGTATACTGAAGTCCGACTCATCTAAATCTAGTTCAGTGTTCTGATAGTGATTGAATATATACTACAGGGTACAGGGAAATAATTGTCCTATTTGTGTATTTTTTTAACTTAACTGCACAAGTCTGGGGGAATTGTAATATGGGTGTCTGCAAATGTAGAAAGACAAAAACAATCATATAAATGGTACAGCTCTCAGAAATGTCAAAGAGGCGTACAAATGAATTCAGCAATGTTAGAAACAGTAATGTCAGAAACACAAGTTAAGGAATGTTTTTGTCTTGTATATATATGTATATGTTGTTTTCATCAGTCTGAGATGTGTTGAAATTGGCAAACTTTGCACTGAAACAAAATGGTTGATTTTTTTGATGCAGGACCATATTTTACAAAAGAACTTAAAAATTGTGACAAAGACGAAAATCTTGTATTGCAACACATTTCATTATTTACATTGATGTAATTGTGATTTTAATGTGATTATGATTTTTGTCTTGTTATGATGTAATTATATAGATCTAGCCTCACAAAATTGATAAAATTGACAAGATTTTAGATCTACAGAACATTTTTAGTTCTTTTGTAAAGCGGGTCCGTGTAACTTTGTATTTTAATTTGCATGTAGTTTATAGTTTTCTCACGTTTACATGACTCCTGACTGAGAACATTGATTCTATTGCATATTGTTTAAAAGTGAAGGACAAAAAGAGAATCCAAAATGCCACAACCTGTGCTGTGCAGCCGTGTGTGGATTTTTCCAGAGACTGTGGAGATTTATCACGAAAGACAGGGACCTGACCCCACGACAGAAGATCTGTGTCATCACCGTGGTGATCTCAGTGGTAGCAGCCATTGTGTTTCTGGGGCTGTTTCCTAGCAGCTTCGTCTATTTGGATTATCATGAGGTTCGTACATTTACAGCTATTTTAATGGGAATTCGAACAGAAGTGAAATTAGAGTGTAAATATAGAAAATGAATTTCAGTTTTGAAATGTCCTGAAGAGTAACAGCAGTAATTGTTATTGCACTTTATCCTGAAGTAGGACAATCAGTCTGCAATATAAAAAAATGACGTATAATAGCAATCTTTGTTTTCTTTGTTTTACGTCCTTTCGAAAAATTTTAACTCATATTGAGACGTCACCAGTTATAAATTTCGACCTATGCTTAGTGCTCGGGTCCATAGCAGTGAGGGTTCTGAGATGTCCCAGTGCCAGGACCTCCATTTTTAAGGTCTATTTGAAAGACCTGTGATAATGATTCTCACTTCTAAATTCGGAGAATTTGGTGAAGGAGCATTTGCTGCCAAAGTTTACGTCTTATGTTTGATACAGCCATAGCACGAGTGGGGCTGGAACTTGTGATCTCCTGGTCACGAAGCAAAACAAAAACTGTGACAACATGGAACTCGCAATCTCCTCGTCACGAAGCAAAAATTGTGACAGCATTATGTAAAAATGTGTTACATGTACGATTTGTCCAGACCTCAGCATTGATTCACTTTTTCAGTATGCCCTGAAGTACGACAAAGTGACGGGTGTTGTCGACCGGTCCACTGCGTATGAATTTGGATGTTACATTCTTGGCCCCAGCACAGCTTTCCTGACATTTCCGCGCAGTGCACACATCATCACCAAGTCACACGAAGTGTTTACAGCAGATAAAATGACCATCAGTATTGTGTACCACGTACAGTATTTTCTCAGGTAAGTTTGAAGTCCCATTCATAAAAATATAGGGTGTAGATCAGTGAGAGTAAAAATGTAAACAAAATGTGTATGTGCATGTTTTACCACAACCACAGAATTTTTGAACATTTTTCATATGATAGAACTTGTCTGAATTAATTAATCATTTCAGCAAGTATAGGTCTTGAGTAATTGGTTATTATAAGTGTCAGTTTATTTTGTATTTGTATATGCTGTATAATCTCTCTTTTTTTTTTTTGAGCAGGAAATCTGAGATAGGGACATTACACAGGGAGTATGGCTCAGGGTACGACTCTGTGATTCAATCCATAATTGAGAGCAAAATAAAGAATTCGGCCACGAGTATATCCGTAAACAGCTTCCGATTCCACAGGGCGAATCTGGAAACGTACTTCCACAATGCTCTGAAAGAAAGGCTAGAGGGTATGTTACAGTTTCTACCTGTAATAAGAATTCATCTGTTCTACCTACCCTCTTATTTTCATTTTCCATCAGACAATTGAATATAGCCTTTGAAATACGCAGCCTAAGGCAGATTCAGGGTTACATTGCTTTGGTCTGTTGTGTCTGTATCCTTAAGTAAAAGTCGAAGTGAAAACTTTGTTAAGTCATGATCAACCTTGTTGCAGTTTTGGTATGAAAAAGTAAAGTACAATATACAGTATAACACAGTTATAGTGAACCTCCAGGGCCACCAAAAACAATTCATAATAGCCAAACTTCATTATACAGTAAAATACAGTTATAGCGAACCTTCAGGGCCAGCAAAAACGGTTCATTATAGCCAAACTTCATTATACA
Organism: Ostrea lurida; assembly: GCA_903981925.1. Classification (NCBI taxonomy): domain Eukaryota; kingdom Metazoa; phylum Mollusca; class Bivalvia; order Ostreida; family Ostreidae; genus Ostrea; species Ostrea lurida. The sequence goes on from CAJDSM010015849.1 coordinate 16,307, forward strand.
GTAAAACATTGTCATAGCAAACCTCCAGGACCAGCAAAAACAGTTCATTATAACCAAACTTCAGTATACAGTAAAACATAGTTGTAAGAGAACCTCCAGGGCCAGCAAAATAGTTTGTTATGACCAAATTTCTTTCTATCAAAGAAATTTTAAAAAATTATTTTCCTCTCACAGGGACATTAATATCACTCTGCAATAAGCAAGAATTCATTTCAAGTGTGTTTGCTATAAGCATATTTTACTGTATTTACAATTCCAATGCTTCTCTACAAAATGTAATGATAACCATTTCCCAATGAATGCAGTTGTTAACAATTGCGCATATGAATACATGTACAGATAAATATGATATGTTGATTTCAATGGCTGGGGATTCCGACAGGAATGAATGTAGAAGATGCATTGGACCAAACCAGGATTCAAACCAGGGCCCCGTGAATCTCTTGTCAGGTGCTCTACCTCTGAGCTATCTGACCAACAGTGATCGGACTTATAGGCTGGCCACCATGTTCCTTCCTCCTTAAATATCTTCACACCTTGAAGACATCAACCCAGGAACTTTACCCCGTAAAAATAACAATTTTAGAAATACATGAAGGTATGAACTGCAGAGCTGCAATGACAAGTGTGTGGGAGTGAAGTGTTGCAGTTCATATCTTCATACATTGTCAACAAAATGTTTTTGGTCAGGTAACTGTTGCCCGAGCTGTTGTCCTAGCAGCTGCACCAACACCACAGCCTGTAGCTCCTGTCTGGGCCCCGCGTCATGTGACCAGGGCTACCATATTTACGTCAAGTATTTCCAGCTGACGAAAGTGACCATTCCAGTGGAAGTGTCGGAACAGTTTCTGAAGAGCGTTCTTCTCCAGGTAATATAATTAGCTTCAAATGTCCAAAAACACAGAAAAACAGTTTGGCAAATCAGTTTTCCACATTATTTTCCATTGTGCTAATACACATATCCATCTGTGCTCTTGAAATTTGTCAGTCCATTAAGGATTTGACTGCAGGTTAAAATTTTCTCAGACCAGTCAACAGGGGGTAACTCTTCCTAGGCACCTGATCCCACCTCTGGTGTGTCCAGGGGTCCATGTTTGCCCAACTCATGTTTTTGTATTCTATTTGGGACTTACGAGATTGATCACTGTTCGTTATCTTTGCCTTTACACCAGAAGAGTTCACAGTGCATCTCATTACATGTATTTGGACTAATAAAAAGCTGCAGAGATACCACAGAAATAGATTTCAAGACCTCTGGCCATTTGATACTTGTAGAAATTTGTGGTGCTTGGACATAGAAAATACACAAATACATTTTGATGCGGATTGAGGATATCAAGTTTATTGTGTCACCTGCCTGCGTTAG
>CAJDSM010015850.1:0-11422 GCA_903981925.1 Ostrea lurida
AAAGTAGAACGTTTCAGGGACTGTAGAAACACCGCTACTGTTGTAGATTTCTCTATTCTTGTTTCTAATTTATATGTATATTCTCAAACATATTAATTATTCTTTCAGCCAATGAGATCACGGAGGCCGGTACTGCCCAGGCCCAGAAGATCCACGTAATCGCGGAGGCAGACCGTGAGGCGAATCTGACCACTGCCTACGTCACCGCCCTATCGTCGATGTACACGACCCTGAATGTGGTGCGGGAGGATCACAAACTGTCAATCATGATGATGCGTGTCCTGGAGGAGGCGGCCGTCAAGGGGAAATTGTATCGCTCGTACGGATACGACAACGAGACGATATATAACCGTCCCTTGTCTCTCTCTGCAGGATAATCTGTATCGCTCGTACAAATACAACGAAACAATCTAATATCGTCCTCTTTTTCTCTCTGCAGGATAATATTGTGAGAGTTATTCTATTGTGCATAGAACTAGGATATGTTAGACCTTGATTATGTTAATTAATGTGTTGTATAACTAAACTAAATGTGAACACTTAAGTCATGTTATTGTTAGTCAAACTAAAATGCATTATAGACTAAGTCATACTAAAATGTGATTAAAAACTAAGTCATTTCATTTTTTAATTATAGTGAAAACTAATATGTGTTAGAATCTTTTTAAAATTTCACTATCAGTAGAACTTGAAATTTAGTTATTCTATTTTTGTAGTACTTAGAATTTAACAACACAATTTTAATTTTTGCGTGGGTTTTTTTTTTTTTTTTTGCAATTTAAAAATAATCGTGAAAATATAACAAAAAATAGAACATCACCAAAAAAAATTAATGGATGTACTAGCCGTTTTCTGACAATCTGCTTCAACCAATGTGTATTTTGTAATTATACATTTGTTTTGTGTACATATATACATCAGGATTATTATAATTATACTCATTGGAACAAACGTGTATTTCTGGCCGTTGATTGATATTAAAGTGTTTTTGTTCACTACAGGTATTTTATATTTTATTTTTGTTTGTGGTTTTTAATGGTTTGTAATTTATACATTGTTGTGCCAAAGTAAATTATCCGTCATTTCTAAATATCTTATACATTTTCGATGTGTTTACAATGTGTTTGATACATGTATATTGCTACCAATTTTTCTTAATTAGTAATGTGAACAATGCACGAATGAATTTCTGAAAAGTATGTTATACTGTAAAATCATTAATTTTCATTGGGGATTTAATTTTGTTATTTTCATGGGTAAATTAAAACAACAAAAATAAATCCATGACAAATTTTTTGCACTTGGAATTAATATTTATATAAATGAAATATAAATCAACTGAAATTAATGTCAACGACTTCATTATTAGAGTGAAAACCAAGAAATTTGAATTTGAAACCCACGAAAATAAATGATTTTACAGTATACAACTATCGTTTCTGACAGAAATGAAAGTAAAATATGGGAAAAAAATTATTTTTGAAAATACATGTCAGAGTGTATGAACTGCAGTGCTTCGTATATTGTACGTACCACCATATTATCATGAGGTGCTGGTGTAAAGCATCATTGTTCAATCACCCATGTATATACAGAAACAAAATTTTGTTGTTAAATAAGAGAAGAGCATTATATATATATACAGTCTGTGTGTACAATATTAACTTGATCAGACAAAACAACAGAATTTACATCACACTATAATGCAATTGTTATATGCATAATAAATGTAATTGTGATTTGGGGAATTTTTGGTGTCCACTTCTATTATCACATCTGAATTTGGAATTTTTTAAAAAAGGTTTTAGCTGTTGTTTGTGTGTTTATATTTATTTGGTGTGCATGTGGAAGTATGCACTTCCTATTATGCCTGAATTTCGATAAAATTTCTATCAATCTATTGATCTGTGGACTAGACTGCTTCTCACAAACATGTGTGAGTTAATTTGATTTAGTCCAATTTCCATAATGTTTTCACTTAATTTCATATTTTCTTTACCCAAGATGCTAAAAAGATTGTGATACATCGAACATTGAGAATAATTCATGAAATCATCAATGAAAAATTTCTAACCTCAAAATTTGATAATTTCTTTATAACAAATTCGTGTTGTAATAAATTTCATATTTGCCTTGATGTGTGATATCACCACAATTTAACAGCTAGCTACTGTTTAGATAATTATGTGAAGATGCTACAAACAATCTGTATTATTTGATACCATATCCATAAAGTTTTCTTCAAAAAAGGTAATATGAATGCATACCGTATATACTCGCCTATAAGTCGGTTCGCCTATAAGTCGGGTTGTTTTTTTTTTTTATATCATTTTGAAGGATTTTGCCATTGACCCACCTATAAGTCGGTACAATTTTTGCCAGAATCGGTTGACAATTTCATATCGAAGTTAAACTGATTTTGCCCCTGTTTCAAAAAAATATTTTGAGAAATGATCATTCCTTCTCCAAAAATCAATATCATGTCAATTCTCTTACTATTTACAGTGTTCAATAATATTTTTTATATTTCTAATTTTTGTGGATGATGATCGTGTAATCGTCGTAGTTGTTTTCAGAATTGATACCAATTGATGATTTCGCCGACTAGAAAAATACTGATCTCCCTATGACTCGCCTATAAGTCGGACATAGACTTTTGGACCAAATTTTTACTCCCAAAAATCCGAACTTATAGGCGAGTATATACGGTAGATTATTAATAGAAATGACAATTTTAAACTCTTTTATGACCAGGTCCTGTACATACAAGCTCTAAAAAAAATTATTAACATATCTAAACTCTTTCAGAGAGCTAAAGTTCTATAGCTATAATAGAAACGTTTCTTTAATTGTCTATGACGATTGTTATTAAGGTATTTTAGATGACAGCGGCCCATGTGAGGTGTGGCTTTTGACCTGGGAGTAATATTAGTTCTATTAGGACAACTTGCAAGTTGTGATCATGCAAAGTTGCATATCTTAAATGTCAAAATGATGTTGTAACTTTTATGTTGTTGTATAATATAGATATGTACAGAAATTCTTTGTTTACTTGTTAACAAATAAATTCCAGTCAGTTGTGCTATAATCACCCGATGAAATATTTTTTATACACCCGTCAAAGATGGGATGTACGCATGATGGTAAGACTCTGTCCAAACATTGTAGGCAGGATACAGACCAAACCATAAGCTCCAGGATCTTACAACTTGGTACATTTGATCACCATGATGAGAAGATGTCTATAATTGTTTTTCAAGGTCAAAGTGTCAGTTTATTAATAGGAAAACTTGGCAAGCAGAATACAGACCTAAGTATTGGGACTCGAAACATCACACTCTGTACACACACTCCTCATGCCAAGCGGAGACGATTGAACCCAGTAACTGCTACATCCCCCCCCCCCCTCCTTAAATTGTATTTGTCCATGAAGATGCACAACAAAGCTTCTTTTCGCCCCTGGCAGGACTTTCACCTGCAATTCCTGGAATGGTCAACAACACCAAATATAACAGGGAGAAAATCCAATGGACCAGTAGGATTCGAACCCAGGCCCCCTGAATCTCTCGTCGGGTGCTCTACCATAATCAGGTTAGTTGGCCTTTGGTAACTAAGGGTGTAACCGCTAAAGAATCGGGTTAGTTGGCCTTTGGTAACTATGGGTTGTAACCCTAAAGAATCGGTTTAGTTGGCCTTTGTAACTATGGGTGTAACCCTAAAAAGATCGGGTTAGTTGGCCTTTGGTAACTATGGGTGTAACCCTAAAGAATCGGGTTAGTTGGCCTTTGGTACAATGTAACTGTGGGTGTAACCCTATAGAATCGGGTTGTTGGCCTTTGGTAACTATGGGTGTAACCCTAAAGAATCGGGTTAGTTGGCCTTTGGTACAATGTAACTGTGGGTGTAACCCTAAGAATCGGGTTAGTTGCCTTTGGTAACTATGGGTTAACCCTAAAGAATCGGGTTAGTTGGCCTTTGGTACAATGTAACTGTGGGTGTAACCCTAAAGAATCGGGTTAGTTGGCCTTTGGTAACTATGGGTGTAACCCTAAAGAAATCGGGTTAGTTGGCCTTTGGTACAATGTAACTATGTGGTGTAAACCCTTAAAGAAATCGGGTTAGTTGGCCCTTGTGGTAACTATGGGTGTAACCCTAAAGAATCGAGTTAGTTGGCCTTTGGTAACTATGGTTGTTGAAAAACCAGTCTATCAGAAAATCATTAGCTGTGAACAGGCCTGGAGATTATAAAACTTTTCTGAGCAGGTTTTCATACTCGAGCTCTAACTCGGTGATCTAAATCTTTAAGAAACTTTAATATAATAATTCATATACTCAAATGGAGCACACGGTAAGATGTTTTTAGTATGCTTCGGAGTTTGCTCAGAATTTTACTCAAAATAAACACGACTGTGCATAAATAAATGAATTGGCACAAAGTACGAGTTTGAGTATGAGTACAGAAAAAAGATTAATAATCTCTATCTGCAAGTCATTTTCTGTCCATACATTACAATTTCTCTTGTGACAGTACTATTTCAGCTTGCCAAGTTCACTGTTCAGAACAAACAAACCCAACAGTGGTTTTTTTTTTTCAGATTCTTTTATTGTTTTTCATGTGTAACATAACCCAGTAGACATGTAATTCTCTGGCCTGATGCATAGTTATCAATTTGAAACAAAATCAAAACAAGTCTCTTCTGAGTGTATTAGCACCTTTACCGTTCGGGAACGTCGCAATAGAGCATACCGCCCCACAAGTCACAACAGCAAGACTTATACCAGCAACTTTCAATCGCAACATTTGCCAAAATTATAGATCAGTATTTGCATCAAAAACCTTGAAAAAGAAGAAGCAGAATTGGTCTGAAGGTCTTGGAAAAGGCGTAAAAAGAAATGCTGCTATCGAAAACATCGTAAGTACAATTCAGAAGGAAAAAAATATACAAACTAAATTACATTGGTATATATTATATGAACATTTCTCTTAATATTTCTATGATGTATATATATGTACATAAAAATTTGGCACTCATAAAAACTCCACAGACACTCGCTTAAATTTACCAGCTCAGAAAAGGATACAATAAATATGTGCTTTTGCAAGGGAATTTATTTTCATCAATCTGAAAGCATTGACTTTTCAATTAAGGAATTAACAATGGTGGAACCTCTGTCAATTTGCCGTGAATTCTTTTGGTTTGGAAAAGTAAGACAAACAAATATTGAAATTCGTAAACTTAAGTGACGATATCTGAGAAGTTTCTCTAAATGAGCAGGAGTCTAGAACCATGTTCTGCCCTCCCCTCAGAATCAATCTTAGCTCCCCCCCCCCACCCACCCACCCACCCCCGATCAATACTCCCCATACACTGTACAAACAAACAGACAGTAAAATTATCACAACACAAAATTTTCTGGTTAAAAGGGGGGATCCCTACGACACATAATCCATATTTTACAAAAAAATTCACGATGAAAAAAACAAAAAAAAAAACAAAATGACTTCCTTCCAATTCGCATGCAAAACTATGAATCTGTATATCAGTGGACCCAATTATTTATCGAACCAAAAACGTCAAAGACAAACCCCTACCCCAACATGCTAATTAGAACATAAATCAAGCATCCGATTATCTGATTAAAAGACTTCTTGTGAAGACGAATACAATTAACAATTGACAGCAAACTTTTAAATTGAATAGTTACGTGAGTGTGGTCAACATTGGACTGATACAGCAAAAATGAGGATAGTAACTGATTCAACATAAAACAACAAAATCACACACAATCTACCTGGTAGTTCATATAACTCTTGGAGCTACATGTTTATCGACAGGATTACACTTCAAAAGCTTTTTAAAAAACAGTATAGCTCAAACTTTCAAGAATGTTGGCTATCATGTTATTCATTTCACAAAACCCCCCAAAAAACAGTAAAACACACTTATAGCAAATGTAATTTCATTGTTATATTAAGTTCATAATATGTTTAAAAGATCAGAGAATGAAAATTACTTTGCTATCAGCATGAATTCGCTATAAGCATGTTTGTGGTAGTTGTGTTCTACTGTACACAAAGAGAGCAAATGTTTGAAAGACTTGTCCTGGTACATCCGCTATAGATAGTGTTAGTTTTATCGCTCATCATAATGTTAAGCACAAAGCACACTGCTGCTTAGAACGTTTGAGATTCTCGCATTACACAAAATGTTGTTTTTTTTTCGTGTCTACAGACCATTCATGTTTTTAAAAAAAAACGTTAAAAAAATTAACCCCAACATTTCCACGATTCGTTAATCCACACTATTGCTTAATTAGTACAACACAGCCCTAAACATGTCAGCCTCTGATCCAATTTTTCGTCCGTCTCGGACCAATAATTGTTACGATGATACATTGTCATCATGACAACATTGACATCACTGCACGCTCGGACAACAAAATTCTCGACACTCCACGTGTGTCGGTGTGAATTACAGGATAAAAATAGCTATCACAAGATGTGGGAAATTCCCTGACTAATCACTGGTCTACAACACCTCAATACAAAATCACAAGACATACATGGGTTTACAGGCATTAATCTAGATACATCTTTATGAGGAATTCTTGATAGATCACATGCATCATGGAATGAATTTGACTTTACGATTTATTCAATGTCCTGGTTATTCTACCATAATTCAGGTTGCCTACTGTACAGCAGCATACCAATATGTACACTACGTTCTACAATTCTAACTACGAGATAGAGGTCTCAATTTCAGAATTTGCAAAACTCTTTGAGATCACTAATTGAGCAAATTCACCATTTGAATTATTCATTAATAGATTTTATTCATTTGTAGATTTTAATTCTCAAAAATAATTTTTAGATATTTTTGTCTATTGTGTTTAAGTCCAGAGCAGAATTAGTATCATTACTCAAAGGAACAGGTGATCATGCTAGCAGATAAAATTTCATGATGGGCATGCTATGTTTAAATGATTCCTGTAAATGCCATCATATCATGACTAGTGAAATCAATCAGCCTAGCTTACTGGCCATGGCAAGGTTTGGTGTCCGATTATGAACTACAAAACTTGATTATTTATGTACAAAAAGGGTGTCATTACGAAGACAGGAAATAATGGGTTGGTTTTTTTTCCTCCATAGATGTCTTGTTAAGTACAATTTACCATGAAATTACCATAAAAAGCTAATGCCAAAAAAAAAAAAGAAAAAAAGAAGCAGAATGCCACAAAAATCATGATTGTACAAAGGTATATATATCTAATGCTTGTGATCACATATTGAATGCTATAATATGATAAGGCACACACTACAGGTAACAATCACTCGAGTCAATGTCTCGCACCTGTCTCTGACTTACGCAACACCTTGCTCCCTCTCAAAAGATTCCACTCTGTCGCAGCTGTGACAATGCCCCAGATACGCCCCCTGGGAGGGCGTGGCCTAACAACGAGTTTATTTTCGACACTTCAGTCTTCTTGATGGTTCCTGCAGTCACATGAGTGACATCAGCTGTTGATGACCCAGTTCCTCGATCAGAAGGGGCAGGGGCTGTTCGTTCCGTTCCCTGCGACCCCCACATTCCCCCAATATACCGTGAGTTTAAGATTGAGTAACCCGTATGTTTCAGAGTGTCCATTAAAACATGTGTCCCCTGATTAAGATGATCAAATGGCAACCCTCCTTGTGATGTTGAAGGAGAATTTATAGCCCCAAAAGAGTGAGGTAAACTTAGTTGTGGTGAAGCAGTGTCGGGACGGGGTAAAACTGGTGACTCCGACAAGTTGCATTCAGACTTTGTAGTGTTAGTGGAAGACGATGTGATTTTGGTAAATTCAAAATGGGAATCGGAAGCAATGGTGTCAACTCTCTCCGGATTTGCTGCCGGCTCTAACTTTGAATTCGGATTCTTTTTTGCGGGTGGAAACAGATCTCTCTCATTTAAGATGGACGCCAGCCCAAGTGATACACTGAAGGTACTGGTGGCATTGTCTCCTTGATGACCTGTGGCCATTCTCGGGGTGTAGGATCTCGTCGTAGTACTGAAAATGAAAGAAATATTATCCACTGATGAATAAAACGAGGTTTACAGCATTAAACAAAAGATGTCATTTTCAGATGGAAAAAAAATTATAATATGGATCAATATTTTTGAGTAATCATATGAATATGCAATCTTTTATCAAAAATAAATCATTTAATATTGATAAAAAAGAAACCATAGTGTTTTCAGTTTTATTTGTGAAGAAAGTTGAATTCAAACAGCATGTAGCATGTCGTTAGAATACTCTCCCAACCACAATCTTCATATGAACAGAAAAGCATGCAGTGATATTTCCTGTAAAAACCCAGTGTGGAGTGAAATTTAGAACGTTTCACAAAATAAAGTGGACTAGAGGATTATTAAACTGACCAAATTCAAGCATCAACAAAAACAAACGAACGTGGCACTTTTCTGTACCTGGTGCAAAATGGACTCGCTTGATTCTGGAAAAGGCAAGGACTAAACCTATGACATGCAATGATTGAAATCATTTCAAGCCACACACACACTCCCTCAAGCCATCAGCAGAACATGCATCATGTGACTCAGCGCTGTAAAGCTTAAACAACTTTCTCCTATTCTACGTATATGTGTTACAGTAAGAAAGTTTTAGGGATTTCGAAATCCCTTACGTTCCAGTGGTAAATCAGGGTTCACTAAGGTGTGAAGGGGGGGTAGTCTGTGCATGAGTGGTCTAACAGTTATGTTTAACAGAGTAGTAAATATGCACAACTTCAATATAAACCAGGTAATTTCAACACTTGGGACTGTTGGACACATGGAGATAACTGGAGTATTCCAGATAACCATGTTCAACATACTGAGGTGTTTTTCATAATTATACATGCAGTGAAGACGGCTAGAGCTGTAGCCTCATTTTGACATATCCTTGCCATTTGACGAGTTGGAGTTGTCAATACTGGGGTCAGCTGGNATAACCATGTTCAACATACTGAGGTGTTTTTATAATCATACATGCAGTGAAAACGGCTCGAGCTGTAGCCTCATTTTGACATATCCATGCCATTTGATGGGTTGGAGTTGTCAATACTGGGGTCAGCTGTACACGTTATTCACAGGCAAATGCTAATGATCCTAAGATATATCAAAGCATACAACTTTTCCAAGATTCTTTTTTTAAATTTTTGATTTGAAGACAAGCTGCAATTTTAAACCATTTTCCTATCCTATAGATAATGATACATGATGTATGAAATGTGCAAATGTTTGTGTCTGTTTTCTTTCAATCATACAACTATATTGTGCATTGTTTATATCATTGAACAACCTTCTTGCCCTTTGAAGGCCCTTGATTGGTCAATAAATTGAAATATCTGCATGCAAGAGTGCTTTGGCGAATTTTATCAACATTGATATTGATGATGTACTTCTAAAAGATAGGTCAGTAGTGGGAAAAATAAGTCATGTTTTTAAATGGCTTCAATGGATTTGAGATTTTAAAAAAAAGAAGTACTAAAAGAGGTGTTTCAATGAAAAATGACTTGGTTTTTTCATGAAAATTGTCCAATGCAGAGGATTTGTTTATCTGAGTTTGCAATTAAAACCACACAAGGAATATAAAATTGCAAAGCAAATCTTAGTATTGGAGTAATACTAGAACAATGTGGGGATAATGTCATTTTTCAAACAGAAAAAAAAATGTAAAAAAAACAACAACAAACAAACAAAAAGAAAACCCTTGCATGTGAGCACATGGCAAGACAATGTACATGCAAACACCCTGCAACACACTAAAACTACAATACTGAAGATCAGCAAAAACAGGGAGCATATATATATAGTGTCATGCAAACTCAGGATTGTACATGATTAGCACTACAGCACAGTCTGGTCAAACTTGTTATATTATATTTCACGTGAGGGGGAGATAACTCACTCTTTATTTTCACATTCAGATAAAGTCTCATCGTCATCACTGTTTAAAAGTAACAACCAATCAAACTAGAATACTCATACTACTCAAAAGTAGGCTTCAACATTAACAGCAAAATATCTCTCAAAAATAAACAAAACTGCCACGAGGAATTTATATAAATATGTATTGCAAATGAAATTGTAAACACATATTAAAATGAATTTGAGCAAAAGGTATAATAAATTTATAGAATGTGATTAATTATCTAATGTATATTATTATACCCAGCATAATAAAATACTACAACATTCAATCAATATCAGTAAAAAATATTACAACAAAAGTTTTTAAGTGTTTTCAAAAGCATATCAAATGATGTAAAAATAACACAGTAAGTCACATATCATACACAAGTCATGCTGTAAGAGTTATGCCCCTTCTTACCTGCTGAAGTCGGATGGGTGTTTGACTTTGGAATCTGTGAAGGTGTTGATGGTCGTGCTCTCTTCATACCGCTTACTGGGGCACTCCTGGTAGTCATCTGTTATTTAAAAAAAATTCCAAGTCAACCACTTAGATACTGTTCACTAACCACCTAACTTAACCTCTATGTCCTTTTCCATTCAATAAAACAACTGGTACATACATTGTACAACTTTCATAATTTTTGGAAAACTTATGCATATAAAATGGCGAAGTAACAAAGTATTAAACGTAATCATAGTCCCAAAAAACACATACAAAATCGAGTGTTGGGCAACACGGACCTTCGACAAAAGTGAAGGCAGGATCAGGTGCCATGGAGGAGTAAGCATCCTCTGCTGACCGATCACACCCGCCGTGAGCCCGTAGTCGAAACATAGTGAATGGGGTTACTGTCGTCAAATCTAGTACGAAAATGACAGTCTAACAAAGGGTATGAAACAAATCAGTCAACATATGACTTAGTGATAATTTGTAATCGCAAACAAGGTCATTATAGCGACCGTAGAATTTGCGAAATGATGACTTTAAACGAGATTCGTTATAACCCTGCAACATCAACTTTTTGGTTAGTAGTTGGCCTCGCTTTAAAAAATCATCATACGCATGGCATGCCCTTGCGGATCTAATCAACTGAGAGACATACACACCATAAGCAGGCGATAGTGGTACATTACTACGTAGAAAAGGTAAGCCAAATTGTTATCTGCTAATTCTAAGTTGGGAAATTTGCTGTATCAAACAGTTATTCAGATATGTGTATATTTTATATATGGATATTGTATACTGAGTTATTCAGTTATTATTATTGTACATATAGCAATCAGGAAATCTTACCATCCTCCTCAAAGTCACTGATGTTGTACGTCTCCACCTCAATGTCCAGCTTCCTCTCCCCTTTAGTGGCCACTCCTGGTCTGGATTCAAACAGACTGTCTATCTTAGGCGTGGCCAACTGTTGCCACTGCCTCAATGTCACTGAACCTGTACAGAGAGAACAAGAAAA
>CAJDSM010015852.1:20230-34576 GCA_903981925.1 Ostrea lurida
CTATAAATTCACTGCATTTGTAATCAATGCGCGTAAGAACACAGGAAGTACTTGATAAATATAGTGCGTCTAAACCGGCTGGGAATTCGGACATTTAAATGCAAAAGAATGAGAAATGAAATATATAGATTTTTGAAAATTAATTATAAACATCAACGCTTTACTTAGGCCTACTTTTCTTGGAGACTTAAGAGTCTGCGGAAATCGGACGCATATTCTAATATCACCGCACACATAAAAAGGCGATTAAAAAGATTACCTTTATTCATTTTATGGCAAGTTGTTGATTTGCATGCAGGTGAGAAGTAATATATGGGGAAACTGTTCAAAGGGTTATCATAAGAGAAAACGGGATGGAATATCCAGAATTAATGTATGTAATATTCATCTCCAAGATAGATGAGAAAAAGGCAAATATTATTATCAAAATTTCTGTCTACAGAGCAGGAAATATATGGACAGGATTACATGAAATAGATTCATTAGACGGATCAAAGGTGAAATGGAGTGACTGCGGCGGTGTAACATACAGCAATTATCAGACTGCGCCGAGCCCTGTGGTCGACAGCAATAAATGCTTCGCCGTTAATCCCACTACCGGGCAATGGAAATCCGAGAGATGTGATCTCAAATTAAGCTTTATATGTGAAGAAAATTTAGGTATGTTTATTCTAGATCGGAACAAAACGAAATATTTACCTTTTCCTTGCAGTATCCAAGAACGGTTTCTTGGGATCAGATATTTCAGTTGTGAATTTGATAAGAGTAGTGGGACGAGTTGGCAAAGACAACGAAATTATTAAAAATGGCTGAGATGCGTATCCACTTTATTTCAATGTCTTTTATGAAGAGCATCCAGTTTAGGACGCCATAAGCGGGAAGTACATGTATGTTGGTACTAGGGCGCCATGCTGGTTCCCATAGTATTACCTTTGATTTGGAAATGATCACCATTGAAATAAACATATGTGGCTTTCTCATTTCTTTTGTATAATTTTTTATTTGTATTGTAGTTTTGCCATGCAATATCGTCTGTGAACATCGCAATCATTCGCTTTATGACTTCACGCTAGATTGTTGAAATGTTAAAGCAAAGATGGGTGATACTACAGCATGATATTAAAATATGGCAATACTGGGTATAACTCATGATATAAACAAAATCATTTATAATAGTTTTTAAAGCCACTAGACCAGAGATAATGAGTGTCTATTGTGAATTTCTTTAACCAATGGGCAAGGAAATCGGATAATGTCCGAAGAGTGAAAAAAAATAGTGTCAATTTTAAAATGATTTTCGATTGCGTCCCTCATTGATTCAATATACAGGTTGTCTTGCCGCATTTTATGGCCTATTGTTTCATCAAGCTATATTTCTGAAAATGTTGAAGTGTATTCATATTAAATTTTTAACTCCCACGTTGAAAACAGATGTCACTGTAAGGACACATTCGAATTGAATTCTTTCAATTTTTCAGGACTTTGTGACTTTTCCCGATACCCAGGCACAGGATGTGGAGTATCTTTGAAACAGTCAGCAGAGTATAGCGTGTATGACTGCTTGGCAGCATGTCGAAATATTCCAATACAATCCGGAAGTAAGTTTTCGTGTCTGCAGATGGCCATGGGTTCATTTGATTAGTCAGCGCAATAACCAGAGTAACTGGTAGTTTTTTCCCCGCTTAAACTGAAGTATTATAAGATATCGAATTTATTTTCTTCAGTTCAGATACATATGGGTCATGAAGCCACTATATTTAACACTAACACAGGGTCTGGGAAATTTGAATTTAAAGGACTACGTAATAAAGGACACCGTACCGTAGTATTGTACATTTTAATGGAATGAACCGCCATTGTAGAATGCCACTTTATTCCATCATTTTAAAAGAAATTATTTGTACTGAATTTTATCTCCAATGTAACGAAATAACAGATAGAAAATATTTGCAAAACTTGGATTGAGAAATAACCGATAGAAGTATCAGAGATTAATAAACTTTCTATGATATCTTGAAGTTGAGGCTCTCGAGGCCATTTTAGATATGGAAAGAAAAGGAGTAAATTATTTATTCTTTCTTTTATGAACTGATACACTTACTCCCCTGTGTCGTTATTAAATGAAAAATTCTAAATAATCAAAGTACTAGAAGTATGACAGAAATAACCATTAAAGGAATTTCAATCACTTTGGACAAAATAGGACTAGGTACAGAAACTGCCCCTCCCCCTTTTCTTGAAAATTACCCTTTTGTAAAATTACAATTTATGGACCTAATCTTTTGATTTTATCCTATTTTACTAAAACCAGAATTGATTTTATCAAAGTTGTTCCTTTTAGCAATACATGTAATTTTAGCTCCAATTCAGCATCGTAATTTTGTCGATTTTCAAACATTTACTAAAAGCAAGAACGTAAACCACGCCATTTGGACGGTGAGTTACCTGAATACAAAAATATTTTTCTGTATAAAACTTTTGTGGTTCATAATCTTGCTCCAATTGAAAATTGATAAAAGAGATGTTATGTAAATAAAGTATAGTATTAACTCCAATCAGTCGATATCGTGAACAACACAGCATATGCATGACCAGACCAGCTGTCATGCCTCCGGACGCCGTTTTTATTGAGTTTACAATGAAAGCTGAACAGATATACAACCCAAGCATATCACGCACAGTGGCGGATCCCAGATTGTCGAAAAGGGGGGGGAGGGACCGGCCCTTGTGGAAAAGTGGGCCTGCATACTGTATGTCGCGGCATAGAAGTCTATGAATGTAAGCCCAAGTTGGCGGGACCCGAGGGGCGAAGCCCCACGGAAGTTCTTGATTTAAGGGCTTTTAAAGTCATTTTAGGGTATTTAGCCTATAATTCTGACATAATGATAATTTTGCGTTCGCCAAAGAAGGGGGGGCCCGGCCCCTGGGCCCCCCCCCCTAAATCCCCACTGATTACATACATGCCAAAACACTGTTACTGACAATAAACTAATAAATCATCTACACGACGACGCATATCAGGGAATCCGGCCAAGGAAAAAACTAGAGAGTAAATATTTCTAAAAGGCTCTAGCAAACACTGTCCGTTGGCCAAGGTGCCGCTGGATGAAAAAAGAACGTTATGACGGACCTCACAACTTACAAATACCCTAAAAGTATTATACTATTGTCATAACATAACATGTATATGATACAACGTTGATTTGCTCGCTGCTTAATAAAACGCGGCTAGAAGTGAATAGCCTTCAAAACCGCCGTTTATTTTACCTCCGTTCATCTCTATTTCTTTTATTACCACCTACTCAGTCAATTCTATTGGTCGATTGCTCGACCAATACAAGCCCTACATATATATACATATAGTGGCTTGAATAACAACATTTTCCCGCTATTACTTATCGAAACGCCGGGAAACACAAAAATCCAAACCCGTAAACGGCGAATTTTAGCGGAATGTGTTGATTCTATATAGTGAAGAGTGCTGGGGAGCTTGGACATTTCTTGTATAGCGGGGATGACTGTTGGGATGTTGCTGTCGGTTGATCCTGAGCATGGCGCAAAAAATATTATAGTCGTGCCCTGCCATCGATACTGTACATAAAGAAATGTTTTAACGTACGTATGTTTTAATTTATGCGATTACGTTAAATGCGTTGCAATATTAGATTTTATTCTTGGTGGCAACATCTACCCGAGTAGTATCGATAAGGATCTACGCGGTATAAATGTTTGATTTACATTAGTGTTAGCAATAAACGAGTATTTTTAGGCAAAACAGTAGTTGAGAATTGGAAAAATAGTGCGACACATGATCAGTTACGATTTAATAACATCATTAGTTGTATCCTTAACCTGATTGGCATAGCGAGTGCTTAAGCTTATTATTGTCGTTATTAAGTGTGGTAAGCTTACTTCCACATGAAAAGTTCCTGGAAGAAAAAAAAAGGGGGGCACACAAAAGCGTTCGAACATGCAGCGGTATCGGCATAACATGGGAAAACTGAACAGGAAACGGTGATAGTGCATTACAGGGAACATTAGAAAGTCTAGTATATATCATCCTATTTGATATCATTACTCGTCTGTACATATTTATATTACAGATAGCTATAAATAGGCACTGTTATTGCGGGATAATCCACTCTTGAAAACGCCATATTTCCCCTCGGTCGTTGTTTCATAACCACAAACAGGAGCGAATCATCATCAGTACCCAGTGAAACCCACCACCAAGGACTTCAGTTCCAGTTAAGTAGCTAAGTATTATATTTGTTAATTTTATTTTTTATATCCCATTAAGTAGTAATTAAAGTTATATCTTCGTTTATTAATTACATGTAAGTAGTCGTATATTTGTCAACTTAATTTTAAAAGTAGTAGTTATATTGTTATTTAAATTAAATAGTGGTATATTTGTTATATGATCTAATATATTAGTGGCGGATTAGAAGGGGGGGGGGGGGCAAACATAACATTTTTAAAAGCTCTAAAACCTGAGAGCTCATTGACTCTTTTTCAACGGACCGCCCCCTCCTTTCGACAAATCCTGGATCCGCTTGATATTAGATTCATAATTGGACATGGACAACGTTCGACTAAAATGTTTAGATTTTCATTTTAATGTTACAATGCTCACCTTAGGTATTTCTACATGGTCAGAAAAACTATTTGAATGTTCATTTGTATGAGTTAAAAGTTCAGAACAGCCTTCGCTTGTAAACAAGGCGGGCCATGTTTTTGTTT
Source organism: Ostrea lurida (assembly GCA_903981925.1). Classification (NCBI taxonomy): domain Eukaryota; kingdom Metazoa; phylum Mollusca; class Bivalvia; order Ostreida; family Ostreidae; genus Ostrea; species Ostrea lurida. The sequence goes on from CAJDSM010015852.1 coordinate 24,974, forward strand.
ACCTATATTTGAATATGCAGTATACGCTTCGCTTTAAGCAGATTTTGTTCAAATTACAAGTTCATTCTGAACACAATGAAATCGTTTCTTAGTGTTGTCGTCACTACTCATTTTTTTGGTAACATCGCAGTTTCTGATGAAGACAATCTTATATAGTAAATAAACAGCGCGAACTTGTTTACATAGCAAAGACTGTAAGTTGCGGTATCTGCACTTTGGAGAACTCACTTGAACTCAACAAATGAACGTTCAAAAAGACGTTCAAAAAATGCATAATGGCCTTTAGTGAAGGTTCTTTATCTGCCAACGCCTGCCTCGACACGTGACTTCGGCAACCAATGAGATCTCATCCGAAGGACTCGCAAACTTCAATTCTAAATGCCGACCTGTTATAGGTTCGGTCAGCTAAGACACAAGCTGGGCATCGAACCCGCAATTAAAATTTACTATTTAGCTATGCTACATTACAGCATTATATTCATGTACTATTTCTCTGCCTGCAAATGAGAAAATGTCCTTCGAAGTTACAACTGTAGTTAAGGGGAAAATGAATAGATCGACCATTTGGTTTTTGAGGTAATTTATCCACCAAAATGTGATCACGACTTGAAAGTATCGGCAGAATGCACACGTTCTTTTTTATTTCAGGTCTGTAGACAATTCAATAAAGATAGATTATATCGTTGCATTCCTTCAAGAGTTAATCAACAGGACTGTAATTGACGCGGTGTTTCCTTGGTGAACTTGAAAGCTTTAAAACATATGTACCATTTTTTAACTTTTTTGAACACCTATTCGTAATTAGACTAAATATCAATTTACAAATAGGCGACAGTTTTACACTCCTTCTATCACCGTCCTCCCTACTAGTGTACAGAGGCCAAGGAAACCTACGTCACTTGATGATAGTAAGGTGACCACGCTCACTGTCCGCTGCAAACGCACCACGCACTTCTCTAAAAGCATGTTCTTATGCCTCTAATATTTTCATATCTTCAGAAGCTTTTTTCAATGACTCTGGATTGTACATGCTAAGCTTCTTAATGATTTAAGCTCCTTCACTCTTGTCTTGTAGTATTACTTTACAAAAAGTACCGCCAAAGATACAAAATTACTATCCATTCTTTCTTTCAGGATTTATATTTTTTAAAGCATTTTGCTTACCATTCACAATGTGACCATCATGACAAATCCCCAAAGAAACAACAGAAAACAGACACAACTAATCGTACTAATAATTCAATACTGTCAAGAGAGGCGCAACTTGAATTATTGAAACTCCATTTGTTGCTGGATTCATATCAAGCATGTAACATGTATATCAGTGGCGGATTTAGAGGGGGGCCACAGGGGGCCCAGGCCCCCCCCTTTTGGCGACCAAAATTATTCATTATAGGTATAGATTATAAGCTATAAAACCCTAAAATGACTTTTAATAAGCCCCTTAACCCAAGAACTCCGGGGCTTCGCCCCCTGGGAGCCCCATTGAGGCTTCATTCTAGACCTCTAGCCAGGACGACATTTATAGCCGAGGCCCACATTTTTCCAAAGGGCCGGGGCCCCCCCCTTTTCGACCAAATCCTGGATCCGCCACCCCTGTATATAGCGCGAAAAATACATACCTATTCTCCAATATCACACCCTGTATCAGCCCGAGACACCTAATACTCAGCCCTCGGGGCCTTCTGGCCCTCGGAGCTTGACATATTTGGGTGTTCGGGTGATACAGGGTTGTTTGTGAATATGAAATAAGGATGTATTATTCCTCTATTTATTAATAATTAGTATTAAATACAGGTTTTTTGATCGTGCGATACAGATGCATGACATCACCAATAAGCCGTATCGGCTAGACGATAACCTGTTCAGCCCTGCAATCTATTATAGCCCTCCACCGTGCGGAACAACCTCGTTCCGGAAACCCCTTTTGCTTTTTTACCGCTTCATTCACTTTATGTACATGAGTGACAATCTGTACATGAATCAATATCAGTTTATTGTCTAAAGTTGATCTAAAAATTCATGTTTATATCGACTTGTTTTGTATTTAATACTAAGATACTGTAATAATCAAACATATCAAATGCCATTAAATTTTTTACATGCGGATCACCCGATGCAAGTGATATGAAAACGAATGTTCACTAGCAAGTTTCAATACCATAATCATTGAAAGAGAGGGCAGGACAAGAAAATCCGGGACAGACTGGCAGAAGAATTCGTTCCATCTTAATTGAACTTTTGATTCCTGATAAAAACCACGTCCGGGGTTCAGCCATCAGACAATTAAACTGAAGTATTTCCCTCGTATTCCCCTTTTTGATGAGGTGTCCCTATATCTGTTGAAACTATGCTGCCTAATAATATTATTATACCCCCCGCAAAACCAAGTTTGGGGTGCTATAAGGAATCAATGCTGTCTGTCGTCTGTCTGTTGCAGTTCGTGCCAGGCCATAACTTTCTTTAATTGTCTTTTGTGCAGGTAGGCATACATATTTTGCACAGGGGTATCACTTAAGACGAATGTTGTCCTCGCATATATGAATGAGCCTCTGTATGAACCTTGACTTTCACCTCAAGGTCAAAATTATCAGTTTTTGTTGTTTCTTTACATTGAGTTTGCGTGTGCCGAGCCATTAATGTAACTTCTTTTTTCTTTGCCATAGGCATCCTGTATTTGAGCACATGGATGCATCACCATAGAGGCGATGTGTCATGTACTCTGTTTGTTTCTGGTCCGTTGTCTGTTGACAGATTCGTTGTCCGGCAACTTCTTTGTCTTTTAGGTAGAGGCATACCTACTGGCTCATGGGTGTATCAACTATGAGACGATGTGTGGTATATTGCATTGACCTCTGTATGACCTTGACACTTTGACCTCACAGGACAAATTATCAGTTTTTTAGATATGACATTGTGTCCCTAACTTCTGTTGTTCAGTTGGGTAGGCCTACAGACTGCACCATGAGGGTATCACTATGAGGACATGTGCTGGGTTTATCATGGGATGCCTCTGATTGACCTTGACCTTTGACCCAATGTCAAACATTATTTTTTTTTACATGAAATTCGTGTCCGGGCCATAACTTCTTTGTTCTTTGACTATATGCATCCTGTATTTCGCAATGGAGGCTATCACCATGAGACGATGTGGCGCATGTACTCTGTTTGTCTGTCCGTCCTGGGTGTGTTGAATATCGTGTTCTAGGCCTGATTCTTTGTTCTTTGAGCGGATTGGCGGAAACCATGATCTAGCATGATGGTTGTATCCAATATGAGAGGATGATTGAATAATTCTGACCTATATATGACTTTGACAATCTATGACCTTTACTTTTTGACCTCAAGGATCAAAGGTACAACTTCTCTAACATGGATTATAATTTGGCATAGTACGAGTGCATATCACATTGTGAAAAGGATGTTGTCACTTACATTCATTGATCTCTGTATAACTGCACAACTTGATCTCAAGGTTCAAACTTAAAGGTTTTTGAATACCATGCATTTTTGTGGCGGGCCACTGATCTTCTTTGTTTCAAGCTTGCAGATGACTCAAGTGAGGTGTAAGTACTTGTGGGTGGCGGGGGTATCATTGTGAGTTTTACTCACAGTATTTCTGATTAGTCATTACTACTTACTACTACTGCTATTACCTATAGGTTACCGGTATTATGCTTTATTGTTTACTTGCGGTTTTGTTATCTGTTGGTCTATACAACTCTTGCAATTTTATGTACTGGTGTCGTACTATTCTACCTGTTTATGCAACTACTATGGGTTTTTAATGTACATGTACTTTATGTTATTCTGTCTTTTTACTGGTGATGGACAATGGCTTATCGTGTATTGGCGTGGCGTCTGTATTACCAGTTGTATTCTAACTGATTGCATATGTTGATGCTGTTATCCTTGTGTAGTGCTTTGACAATTTGTTGTCCGTGTACTATAGCTATTCATATATTCACTTTAATCACCTGTTACCGATGGTGACTTATGTAATTCTTAAGCGCTGTTTAGAATTTGTTTACAGTGTCACAGTTTATTCCCTTAGCAGGAAATACATGGGCTTTTTTGTCCTATTGGTGGTACGTGTGCTCTCGGGGCGTGTACTTTGTCTTCTCTAGCTATTAATAGTCCTCTATAAATGTGGATTTGTTTTAGTCTCACCCTCGAGAGAGTCAAGTGAGCTTTTCTGAATCAAATTTGCGTTCCATTTGTCTGGTCGTCTCTCGCTCGTTGGCGTCGTCGTCGTAAACTTTTCACATTTTCAGACTTCTTTCCAAGAACCGCCGGAACCAAATTCACCAAAATTGGCTACAACATCATCCTTGTGACGCGGGCTTCAATTTTGTTCCAAAGAAGGACCAGGCCTTCATTCAAAGGAGATAATCAACGAAGAATGCAAAAATAGGGTGTGGTGTCATTTAGAATATCTTCATTCTCACAGAACCACTCATGAGGCCAGAAAAGCTGAAATTATTATGGGAAGCTTCCTATATAGAGGAGATTCAAGTTTTGTTCAAATCATGACCCCCTGGAGGCTACATGGGCCCCAATAGGGATCACAATTTACATATGAATAGGTATAGGAAAATCTTTAACAATCTTCTCTCAAAATCGACGTACAGCCAGGAGAAGCTGAAAACTTTATATGGAAGCTTCCTCATATATGAGGAGATTAAGTTTGTTACAAATTCATGACCCAAGGTGATACAATGGCGGACCAATAGGAGATCAAAGTTTACAGTATGATTATTATAGGGAAAATCTTCTATCAAGAACCACTGGGCCAGGAAAGCTTGAAAATTATTATGAAGACTTCGCTAATATTAAGAGTTAAGTTGAAATCATGACTCCCGGGGGTACGATGGGGCCACAATGAGGGATCAAAATTTTACAGCAATATGTCAGAGAATAAATCTGGTTAAAAATCTTCTTCTCAAGAACCACTGGGTCAGTACAAGCTGAAATTTCATATGAAATGTTCCCGATATAGTGAGATTCAAGTCTTGTTCAATCATGACCCTCGGGTATGATGAGGCCCCAATAGGGGATCAAAGTTTTACATTGCCAATATATAGAGAAGAATTCGTTCTAAAATCTTTTTCATTTGAAGCAAGAAGAGTTGGTGTTTACCTGAAAGCTCACTGCATATGGAGATAGATTTAAGTTGGTTCAGATAAGCCATCCACCCGACAAGGTTAGATTAGTCACAGTGGTACATTCTTAAATCTCACAAACTGACTGCCTCTTCTATGTGAAGCAGTCTGTGCTCAGGTGAGCCGATGTGTGGCCCTTGCCTCATGTTTTGGTTATTGGGGTTATTGTCGTTGGTTTTTATTAGTCACCTTGAGCCGAAGGCTCAGTGAAGCTATGCTAGACGCCCTTTTGTCCGTACGTCTGTTGTTCTGTCTGTCCGTCTGTCCTGCTGTTAACCTTTCACATTTTTCAACTTATTCCAAGAACCGCTGGCAGCCAAATCAACCAAACTTTACAAATTATCTTTCGGTAAAGAGAGATCAAGTTTGTGCAAATATGAAAGGACCAGGCCCCATCAAAGGAGAGTAATCACGAAAAATTGCAAAATAGGGTGATTGTTCATTTAAAAAATCTTCTTGCTCAAGAACCACTGGGCCAGAAAAGCCTGAAATCTTATATTGAAAGCTGCCCTAGTATAGTGAAGAGTTCAGTTTGTTCAATCTATGACTCCGGGGATCGATGGGGCTACATAGGGGATCAAAGTTTGACATGTATGTATTTATAGGAACATCTTTTAAAAAATCTTCTCTTTCCAAGACCACTGGCCAGGTTAAAGCTTCGAAATTACTATGACAGCTTCACGAATATAGAGGAGATTCAAAGTTGTTCAAATCATGACCCCGTAGGTCGATGAGAAGGGCCCAATTGGGATCAAAGTTTTACATATTTATAGGAAAAAGCTTTAAAAATCCGTTCTTCTTCAAGAAACCACTGGGCCGGAAAGCCTGAAATTTATTGGACAGCTTTCTGATATAGAGGAGACTTAAGTTTGTGCCAAACGAATGGACCCCGGGGGTACAGAGGGGTCCACAATAGGGGTCAAAGTTTTCATATGATTATATAGGGGAAAATATTTTTAAAAAATTCTTCCAACAAAATACTGGGGCAGAAAAAAGCTGAAACCTGGTAATGATGACAGCTTCCTGATTTAGTGAGATTCAAGTTTGTTCAAATCATGACCCGGAGGTACGATGGGGTCACAATAGGGAGATCAGAAGTTATTTACATAGATTATAGGGAAAAATATTAGAAAAAATTCTTCTCAACAAGAAATTACTGGCCAGAAAAGCTGAATGTAAAGTATGACAGCTTCCTGGATTTAGTGGAGCATTCAAGTTTGTTCAAGTATGACCCCCCGGGGGTCATGATGGGGCCCCAAGTAGGGGATCAAGTTTTTTACATATGACTATATAGGGGAAATCGTGAAATCGGTCTCAAAGAACCACTGAACCAGGAAAGCTGAAATTTATCATCGAAAGCTTCCTAGGAGATAGTGATTCCAAGTTTGTTCAAATCATGACCCCCCGACCAAGCGGCGTAGTGGATGCCACAATCGGATCAAAAGTTTTCATCTTGCAATATATATTCAAAAATTGTCTTCTCAAGACAAAAGGAACACATTTAACCTTAAAGCTCCTGAATAGAGAGTAGAATCAAACATTTGATCCGATCATACCTCCTTGGGTAGGGAGGCACAACAGGGAGATCCAAAGTTTTGCAGAAATGTTGCTTTCTCAGAACCACGGGTTCAGTTTTAAGGAACACTTTGAAAATTCTATTCTGATAAATCATCCACTGCTAGCCAGGGCCAGGTCACTCGGGTGAGCTCGATGTGGCCCATGGGCCTCTTGTTTTGTTCGTTTTAATATTTTCGATGATATACTTCAATGCGCTTTTGTATTTGTGATCTGGTATAGAAAATGCAGTTATTCACGCCCAATCTTGTTCTGTCAGTTGTGCAGAGATAGCTAGGTCATCAACTTGGCGTTTCTTCTGCATCTTGAATAGCATACAGATTCATGATTATGTTGTGTCACTTTCTAAATATGTAATAGTTATTTGCAACACAAGACTGATTTAATATTTTATCATTTTCAAGTAGTTGAGATAAAAATAATACCATTTTGTCTTCCTCAGCAACCTCCATGGCAACAGTTAATATGTCCAATGGATGTACGTGTCCGTGTAGAACAAATTATTCGCTGTCAGTAGAAGAACTTTTGGCGCAAATCAAGCAAGGTTTGGTCGTCAATAAAAGGGAAACGTCGGCGTTTCGGAGGACGCTAGCCTGTGCAAACGACAAACGACCCAGTGCGATGATGATTGGAGTCGGTGGAATAGTATTCATTGCGTTAGAAATGGGATTTTTAATTTTATTAGACACCCCGAACTTAATCGAAATGTTTTGGTTTCTTCAAAGGAGAGGGTGTAAACGATGCAGGAAATGGAATAAAAAATCAATTTAATATGTAATGGATCAATATGACAATGTTTTATTATCATAATTGTTGATTTTTATTGTTATTCTTTCCAATTTTTTAATTAAAAAGTAAACAATGATTGAGATCTTGAATGTATTAATGTTACCGACAAGGATGTATTTGGTGATTGTCTGTGCTTCTACATGTAGCACAGATGTGGCGTTTGAATTACTGAATTGCTGACGAATATGACCTATAGATGTAGTTTTCTTTTTAGGCGAGTTGCAACGAGTTGCACTTGACTATTGTTTAAATGATGGCGGGCGGACGTCAACAATTAGGTTTCTGGACGACAACTTTAAAAAGTGTACATCTGATTTAATTGAAACTTTGGGATATTGTTACTGAAATCTAATGATTTTCGGGAAAATTCGACCAATGTCAAGGTCACAGTGACCAAAAACTCTCAAAATGTGAAAACATGAAGTTTCCGGGCAATAACCCCAAAAGTTTACTTCAGATTCAAATGCAACTTGAGGATATTATCAAATATTAAGTGGGTGAGAACCCTATTGAAAAATCTGTCCAAGGTCAAGGTCGCAGTGGTAAAATATAACTTCGAAAAAATTGAGAAAATAAGATTTGTGGACAATACCTCCAAAAGTTTACATCTGATTCAATTGAAATTTTGGGATATTGTTACTCACAAATAGGGTGAGAACCCTATTGATTTTCAGAAAAATCAGTCGAAGGCCTTACCTGTACGTGGTTTACCTGTACGGACGATTCATGGTCACTTCATAATTCTTTACTCGAAAACATTTTGTTAAGACATATACTAGTATATCAAAAGTTGTTTAGTTTTACTAGATCTATCCAACCATATCAAGATATAGGCCCGCAGGCCTCATGGCTCACCTGTACGGACAATTTAATGTCACTATTTATAACTCTCTACTCAAACACATTTTGTTAAGACATGCATAACAAAAGTTGTTACATTGTAAGTTTTATCAGATCTATCTAACTGTATCAAGATATAGGCACACATCCTCATGGCTCACCTGTACGTGCAATTTAATGTCACTATCATAACTCTTTATTCGAAAATATTTTGTAGACATGTATAACAAAGTTGTTTAGTTTTGCTAAAGCCATCTAAACGTATCAAGATATAAGCTCGTGGGCCTCATGGCTCACCTATATAGATGATTTAAGGTCACTATTATTCTTTACTTGAAACCATTGCTACAACATACTGAACAAAAGTTGTTTAGTTCTACAAAATATATCTATCTGTGCGTAACGACAGAAAACTTCCGGTTTGCAGATCGTCTTCGGTGTTACGCTCGCTCTCATTGGCTATTGGTATTCTCGAACTCTTTAGTCAATGAAAACAAAAAAGTTAGCAATTGAGAGCGCGCGTAATACCGTCGGCAAAACGGGGAAGTTTTGAGTCATTTAGCCAGTTAGATTTTTAGTCTGGTCAATGAAGCATTCAATCTGAGGGTCAATGTCAGTGTTTTGGAGGGGGTGAGACAAGGGAGTCGATAAGAGGTACAAGAAGGGGGTTTCCGGTAAACATTGTATGTACGTGTTTGTTAGACGCTAAACTGGAGGTAAACAAAAAAGAAATATAGAGTTCTTATAGCGGTGGCCTACATTTTGATCTCCAAAAAGTTGGAGACCTTGTGTTGTTATATAGCATACTTTGCAAAGTTTATGAAACAAGCGACTGTAGTTGTGGCACAATATTTAATATTTTCGTTGGGTGCAAAGAGTGGGGCTTGGTAGAACATTTACTGCATCCAGCAATGTATCTCTGTTAAGAGTCCAGATAGTTACAGTAATTTATATTCGATTAACTCATTGACTTGATATTACGTGTAAATGTGAATATCTTTGGAAGAATTTCATATTATGAAAGGGCAGTTTGGAGTATTTCATTGAACCTTGCATCAGATTTCGCAATTACTAGTAACTTTTAAAAAGTATATTTCCTCTGCAGAGTGAAATCACTATGCTTTGACCAAACATAGTTCTATGTAACTGTACAGTTTACATCTTAGGCGAAATTTACGAGTTTGATTTTAAGTAAAAATATGTGCAGTTAGATTAACTTAATGTATGATAAGTCTTA